>CAJUYH010007893.1:0-16542 GCA_910591685.1 Galerucella tenella | reverse complement strand
TAATTAGGGTTTATTACTCCTCGTACTTTTTGTACATACTATATACTCCCACAAATTTTATTTGAAACTTTTTTTTGTATCTGTATGCGTAAGAGAAATAAAGGGGTGGACAAATTATAACCAATAACCCTGTACTCAGGTCGCCTGCGCAGGTCGCGTCAGTTTTTTGTTCATCGTGTATCAAGACCTAACAAAGCCAATGCCTCCTCATTCGATGGCATCGCGAAAAAATGAAAGACTTCTCCGGTCCACCGGAGACACGTCCGATCGACCTGCGCAGGTAGCCCTCCGGTAGACCGATGCGTGTATGACCTACATTAGTAACGTTTGATGAGTAAACGTACGATTGGTAATATCCTTCAATTCATCCTCCTTTGTCAAACGCTTCTCACTCAACGTTTGTATTTCTTTTCTTATCCTCTCTATTTCGTTGTTCACCTGCTTTATTTGATTCTTCATGTTCGCTATCTTTCTTGCAACGTTCATTCTTGTCCTATCACCTTGGCTCTTTTTCTGTAAACGTAACTTCTATCTTATACAGAGAGATATTTTTTTACCGACCATTGTGGAACACATCAAAAACGTTAAAAGTCACTTTACAAGCATTGCCGATGTGCTTAAAACATAGAGATGGGAGCGTGCTCTTTAGTTACAATTATGGTCGGTAAAAGAGTAGCTAGATCTGTGTGTATTTATTAAATAACCACTCACCGATCGACTCTCTATTTGTTGTTTAGCTTCGGATTTGTAAAAAATCGAATCTCTTCTAGATATACAAATTTGTAATTCTTTCAATATTTTGTCTTGATTCTTTTTCAATTCACCGAGGAATAATTTTCCTTGACTTATCTTATTTCTCATCAAATTAACCTCCCCACCTATGGAATTAAATACCTTAGCAAAAACAACACAACCCTTTTTATATTATTATACCTAGGGTTGTGAGAAAATTTTTCTGACAATGTTACGTCACGGTCATAATGAAAATGACAGTCACGCCAAATTTTTTTATGACACCCTTGTCATTTAAAGGAAAAGCAATTAAAATAATGAAAAATGACCAAAATGACGTATAAATGAATAAATAAATGACCGTCATTTTACATCCCTAATTATACCTTTGTCTTTCTCTTCATTTGATTCTATTAAAGCGTCTTTTGCCATTGTATAATTCGCCTCCCAGGCTAGAGCTTCTCTATTACATTCTATCAAGTCTTTACTCATAGTTAACTTATTTTCCTCAATATCCGCTATCTCAGATTCGATTTTCAAGAGTTCTAGCTCCGTATCCCTCAACTTATCTTCAAATTGATTCTATCAACAAACAAATACTAATTCACGCCATCTATCGGACGATCCTTTATATTAGAACTGTCAAAATATAATGAACTAGAGAGGGTATACTGTGGCGGAAGCTGTTACCAAAATCACAGTTAAAAGAAACTTAATACCTTGAAAAATATATTGTCCTTATCCAATCTTTGTTTACGGTTACGTTTATTATAAACTTCTTCGCAGAGTCTTTTCGATTTCACTAAATTTCTTCGTATATTTAATTCAGAATGTTCCTCTTGTCGTTTTATCTGTTCTAATTCTTCGTGTATTCTCATGTTTTGCTGTTCTCTCATCAGTACTTGCTTTCTTTTTATATTCACTGTCTGCATTTGTTCTTGTCGTTCCTATTTTCCAAAAAATAAGTTACCATACGTCAAATGCAGTCTTATCATGCCGGTCATACGATTCAACAAAGACATGAATGTGAATGAATAAGACAGACTTATGCAATTTTGACGGGAGAAAAAAGGATATTTATTTAGATTTCAGCGATCAAGCAAAAAAAATGGTAATTAATTTGAAGGATTATTTCGAGAATGAATGAAAAAGTGGAAATTCGTCAACCAGTGTTCAGGAAACTTCAGCCATCATTATTTTCTCCGGGTAAATTTGTAATCTCACATTTTGGTAACCTCTGCGTCCTCTGATTTGTTAAATATGGTTAGTGACCTTTAAACCCGCACGATAACCCTATACCAACACTGATCGTATACTGGCTACAATGTGGTGAGATGAGGTTACCTGAGGAGGCTTAGTTTGGTGGCCAAAAACAGATCAAAGGAAAGCCGAAATGGAACTATCAAAACTCCAGAGGGTGTATAATGGAAGACATACTGGCTGGGATGCAATGGGAATTGGTACATAATCAAACTGGGATGTTTAGGAAGCATGTAATTAGAAAGCAACGTTATTGGGGTACACAAACGGATCTAAAACAGAACAGCAACTGGTATAGAGGTCAAAAGATCCTCATACTCTCTGACAGTTAGGCAAAACTGACATTTTTGTCAGTCCCCAGATCAGATCTAGGCTTTGGAGTGCCTACAAAAACTCGTAACCCTAGCAAACCATAATAGAGTTCCTAAATCCTAACTGGGTCCCGTGTAAACAATTGGAAGATTCGCTAGTTACCAAATTATTAACAAGAAGGAATGGCATCCAAATACCATTACCAGACTTGGAAAGAATGCCATTAAATGGTACACAGACGGCTCAAAAGCAATAGAAGGAACTGGGATAGGAGAGTTCGGGCCAGGAACCAAACACACTGAAAGCTTGGGGAAAACCCCAAACCCCAAAACTCCCACAGCACCTGGGAGATTACTGGATAGAAGAGAAGTTGAAGCCTGCAGACATCCTAAAATTCCTCCGGGAAGTAAGACTAAAGAAAATAATAGTTTCTGAGACTCTCCTTAGAAACTAAGTAGAAGTATGGGGGCACAATAGATCTTTTAGGTCTCACTGAATGTCACCCCAAAATAAAAACATACATACATACCAAATTATCAAAATTGACCATCTATCTAGGTTGTAAATATTATAAGATATTATTTTTAGTATCTCCCTATATATAATGTTTACCTTAGCTAACTTTATCATTGTATTTTGTTCGCAAAGCCAAATTTGTTGCAGTTTTCTAATATGTTCTTCGGCATCTTGTATTAATTTTTCCAATTCTAGAAGCCTTAATTCCTTATTCGGTGTTACGTTACCTTTTTCTTGTTTGGACAGTAATTCGTGTACTCTTTCATTGATCAATTTGTATTTACTGTAACAAAATATCATCAACTTTATCCACCCGACCTGGCACCGTATGACTTTTTTTTTCGAAATAACTTACGTTTTTTCTCTTCTATAAACAAACTCCTGCGACTCGATTTGCTTCTTCAATTTATCAGTTTCGGCAGTCAAAGCGGATATGTCTCTCCTAACTTCCTGTGCTTGATTGTAGAGTTCTTCGTTTGTCAATGTTTGTTCTGCTACTTGCGTGTGAACCGAGGTGCTTCTATTTAAAATTTGTCGCAAAAAAATTTCGCTCTGCTTTTTCTTATCCATAATTTCTTCGAATATACGTTTTTGTTTTTTGCTCAGTGCGTTGGTGCAAGTTTGTTGAAACAGTATAACTTCAATATTACGTTTCAAGATTAATTTTCTTTCCACTAATTTATCTAGTTCGTTTTGTAATCGGTCGTATTGTAATTGTTTTGGTTTGTTTTCTTCTTCAACTCTCTGTATATAGGTTTATAAGTAAAAAAAAACAAATACGAATACGAACCCCTTTTAAAAAAAATTGTACACCCATGGTGAATAAAAATTTTTTTTATTGTACGCCTATGATACCCAGTGGAAGGTAAGCGGTGATAGTCTAACTTCAAAATCAGTATCTATTGATAGCACCCCTCACCTACGTGTTATATCGGGGCTAGTACTAGTACACCAAGATTTAGCTAACGCCTCGGCAGATAACAATATTATCATGAGGTGGGTTAAAGGGCATGACAGGAGTAAAGGAAATCGCATTGCCGACGACGAAGAACGAAAGTGTATGTGCAACAAGTCTGTGCACGTTTCATATTTTTACCAGTACTGTGTCGAGTTCAGTATTTTTATATTGGACATTTTTTCCAAAAAATGAATGATCTAAGAGTAATGTCGAAAGATTTCATAACTGAATTTCTAAAACTTTACAGAAGTTATCCCTGTTTATGGCAAATAAAAAATAAAGAATACAGTGATCGAAACAAAAATTTCAGATCTCAGTAGCTTCTTCCAGTTGCCAAAAATCGTAATGTAGCAGTGAGTCTTTCATGTGGCGTTATAGCTTGCCGCATACGAGTGTTTTCTTTTTGTATAAAAGGAGCTACTAGAGATAATAATTGAAAGTACGTGCCTTGATTCATTCTCAAGTAATTATGCCAATCTGAGGGATCCAGTCGCAATTCCTCTAATAGATTAATATGAGAATACGTAGCCCGTTTTTGTAACCAAGTCTTCACCCATTTTGACCGAGGTTTTCGTTTAATAATACACTTTTCCTTAATAACTACACACGCCACTGCCATCAACATAAGATCTTTTTTCGACGTCATGTCACGCTTGTCACACATCCTCACTCAACAAGCAAAAGTGTCTGTGTGTGGGAAATATGAAAGTACACGTTTACTTCACAGCCAACATGCAGATACTTAACTGCGCATTCTTCCTTCCTAGTGAGTGGGCCCCTTAGAGATGGGATGGAATCAAAGGATGCAGTCTTGCCAGGATCACCCTGGGCGACCCTGGGAAGCTGGCGCCGAAGAAATATTTGGCGATGACCAGGAAAAACCTACGTTTAACAGTAGGATTTCTGACTGGTCACTGTCAACTAAAAAAACACCTCCATATTATGGGGCTAGTGGACACACCTCTATGCAGGATGTGTGAACAGGAAGATGAAACTATCAGGCATGTCTTATGCGAGTCAATCCGTCAATAAGAGAGTGTGTGTTCGGTGAGTCTTGGCCTACACCTGCCGATATAAAGGAGATGTCTCATCTGTCCATCTTCCTGGGAAGGACATGATAGACGATGACCTAGAAGGAGAACTCCTCGGGAGGATGTACAATGGGTCACACTCACCCTCCCTACTCTACAGATACAGAGCACCCCTCACCTTGGCATCTTTTTCAGTTTCATTTATTATGCATTCTAACTGCGCCATATCCTTCAGCAGCTCATTTTTTTTTATCACGTCTTGTTGGTACGTTTGATTGGTTCTTTCTGCTTCTCTCAATAAATTTAAATGGAAATATGTCAACTTCTCATTTTCGGCCATTGTCTGCTTTATCTGTTTTTTGACAGAATCGATTTCTTTCGTTACATTAGCATAGTTGTTAACTAAAACTTTCAATTTTTTTTGTACACCTTCCAACTTGTCATCTCGATGTCCTAAAAATAACAGATTTCCTCTGTATTTAATGTTTAAATTCAGTAAACTAAACAAGTCCGAAGTATTGAAGTTTGTCAAAAATCAATTGTACTTTGACCACGACCTTTCAAAATTTTACAACGAGAAAAAATTTAAAAAAAAAGGGAAAAATTCGATTTTTGATATTCTTAAACATTTTTTTTAGCTGTCAATTGGAGTGGGCTCTTAAAACATCAAATACTAAAATTTTTTCACCTTAACGTAGAGTCTATTGAATATTATTGGAACAAACTTAATGAAAACGAATAAAAACTTATTTTACTGAACCTATAGCAATGACAGCTGCGTTCCAAGATTGCAGCAAACACTTATACTCCGTTTCCAATGCTGAGATTGTCGTATTAGCCACAGCTGCTTTCTTTTCCGTATCGTCGATATAAGCTTGTTTTACAGTTGCTGTAAGTGTTAGTGTTTCCATTTCATTTTCTAATTTCCATATCTCGGTAACTAATGTATGTATCAAATAATCCTGTTTCTTTTTATCCATTGACAGTGTTTCATTTTCTATTCTTCTTTTAGAAGCAATAGTTTTGTTAACCTAAATAAACCACAAATATGTATGGAAAATGGAAAGACCAAAAGTATCTGGAAATTTGAAAGATCTAGTTGACAAAAGCTTTTCATGTATCAACTATTCCTTTGTATTTTTGCTTTTACAGACCTTGATGTATCCTTCGATATGTTCTTCCGCATCTTCCAAACTATGATTCAATTCCCGAACGGTGTTGAGTTCTTTTGTAATATCCCTGGTATTTTTTTGTGTATCAAATAATTTTAAATCAATATCTTTCAACACCTTGGTATTTTCTTCTAAATCTTCTTCTTCCTGTTAGAGATAAAACATTTATTCGTAATATGTTCCAGAAAAAAGTTAATGCTTTCAAATACTTTTTTTAAAATCCTTTTTCTACGTCTTTGTCGATCAGGTTTTTTCTAATTTTGACATATAAAGTGACACTTTTTAAAACTGATTGACATTATGAAACGTCTTACTTTTTGTAACTAGTTGCTTAAAGTAAAATTTTATACAATTGGTGACGAAAAATGTATTTCAAAATTAGTGACAAAAAGAATTATTCTATTTATTAAACTGTTATAATACAAGTTGAAAACATAAATTATAAATTAATTAATTATTATAAATATTGATAACACAATTATTGCAATTATTCAAATTAATTCCCGACGACATATTTTTTTCATTGCTCGAACTTGCTGTTATTTGGGAAGCTGCGCACATTGCATTAGATGTTTTACCAAATATTTCTTGCGCTATAAGTTTTTTATTATTCATGGAATTTTCAACATATCCCTCCGCAACAGAGGTAGATTTCCAACCTCCATGCCTCTTTAATTTTAAAATATCAGCGCCACTGTCTGCTAGGAAAGTGGCAGAGCTTCTTCTGAAGCAGTGGCCAGTATATAGAACAGGATTTGAAAGACCAAGAAATTGTGCAATAACTTTTGGCAGACTGCTAAATGTGTTAATTCCCACAGGATTTCTGGTACATTTTCCATTCGCATATTTTACAAAAGATCTGTTGTGTTTAAGAACCTGGGGACGCAACTTGATATATTTTCTTAATATTTCAACAAGATTCGTATTTTCAATGTCTCCAGTGTTAATTGCAAACTGCCGTATAACTTTTGTTTTAGAACACGAAAATGGCTTCCTTCGTCTATAACATTTTCAACTGGAAGAAATGTTAATTCTGCTTTTCTGCATGCTCCTGCCATTCCAATTATCATTGCAACCTTAGCCATTAAGTATTCTTTGTCATCAGCTTCCACTAAAAATTTGGCAAGATCTTTAATAAAAACTTTGGACTTTTTAGCACTGTACCCGTCCGCTTGCCTTTTAATATATGCTACCAAATTTGTAAATTTTTTAATATCAATATTCCTTTTCAGATTTAGTTCAGATCTTAACATTGAGTAAAGTGTCCATAATGTGGAAACTTTTAAATCTTTCTTACCCTCAAAATATGCAAGTATAACTTTCTCATTAACATGTTTAATTTTCTTCTCATCACACCACGTAACAAATTTTTCGTATGCCAAATCATAAACTGCCTTTGACTTTTTGGGAATGACGGATAATAGAGCATTACCTGCTGCCTCTTCAATATCGCTTGGTAGCTCTTCAGAACTTGAATCACTCATTTTTTAAAAATAAAACTAAAAATATATCAATCTCGCTAAAAACCTTCCGTCTAGACTTTATTACAAAATGTCAAACTGACAACTAACATGAACAAACTAAATTTATGTTTTCCAAATTTTTATCAATTATATTAAATTTTATTTTTTATTACTTTCTTCAAAATTAGAAAAAATCTTGTATGCAATACGTTACGAAATGAAATTTTGTGTAACTTGTGACTGACTTCGTTCGTTCCGGAAAAATCTCACGCGTTACACAAAGTAGGCATTTCGTAACTGATGGCATAAATATTTTAACATTTTTGTCCAAAGTTAAAACTTTTGGACTTAAAGCAAACTCAAACTCCCGTTTTTTTGAGTATATCTCGAAAACGGAGGGTGTTAAAAAAAATTGATATGGAACAACGATGATTAAATTATGTAACTTTTATTATATTATCTCAAATTTTTTTTTCCTAAAGCTTCTAGACAATTTTCGTGGACTCGGAAAAAGTTATGCGTATCTGTATACAAAAGTATTATTAACATGTACAGTTTATATTATTCAATAGCCTGTTGATCCTCAAATTATTTTTTGGACGTTCCGTAAGCAAAACGAAGTGAAGAATTGAAACCACAAACATGTAGTACAGACCTTTTTCGGTCAGATTAAGAGAACCCACCAACATTTTTGTCAGATTAAGAAAATATGCTTTCAGGATACCGTGATAAACCTCCCCTATGAAAATCTGACACGCTCGAGTATTTCAAAAAAAATTTTTTCTTACCATACGAGCTATTCTTTTTGAAATTACTTTAGCTTTCGATTTTGATAGGTCTCGATACGGCGCTCGAGAATGTCGCCATTTAGCGACCTCGCCTCCCTAACTAAGATAAATGGTATGATATACCTGTTTGAATTTTTCTTTCATATTTTCCACGTTTTGTATCAAATTTCCCAAAGTTTCCTGTCTACTACAAACAAGCTGCTGTTGCTGATAAACTTTAAGACCGATCGTCTCAAGTTCTGCATTTTTTTTCGCAACCTCGGTTTCTATCTCGTAAATTTCTCCTTTAGCTCTATCTATGAGGGACAGGAGATGTTGTCTTAAAGATATTTGAAACTTTTCCAAAAGCGGATGATCCGGTATTATTATTGCTGGTTCTTCTTGTTTGGAGTTCAGTGTGGAGATTTGGATTGCGTCGGACATTTTGGTACGACGACAAAAAAAAAATTAAAAAAAAAATATTAATCGTAAAAATATTTCTCTATCTTGACATTAAGACATGACATATAATAATGTTTGTACAAATATTGTTTTTATAATGGTAGCTTCTTCTTTTTTTATTGTATTGAAGATCTCAGCTGCTGTTTATTCAGCCAAATTTTTAATATTTCGATTAATTAATTAATTATTTACGTTTATAAAATAGGCCAGTCGGTATTTTATTTAATTTATCCGTCAAAATTAGTTTGAACCCAAAAAAAATTAATATGGCTATGTAGCCAATGTCAATGCCTTTCAAACGAGATATCACTTGCCATAAGGTCCTATTTAAAATTATTGGCCAGAGTGGCACTGTGACGTCATCTATTACTATTACGTCACCTGTTACCATTCGTAGAGAGGTTTACAACACTTTATTTTCACCCTGCAAATTTTATTAATGTAAGTGTAGCCGTTCAAAAGATACGAGGGGGGCTTTTGAATAGCACTGTATGTTCTTGATCTTGGAAGTTTCCCCAACATTTCTACGCAAACCCCATTAAAATTACTCCAGTTTTATTGAAGTTACAGTACTTAATATATTATATATGTTTGTAAATTCAAGATTCCTAAAATTTACAAGATAATGAAAAGTGCCGTATTTCGTAATTAGGAAAAATTAATTATCCCTAAATTTTATTTATGGAACAGACCTCCTGAATAACAGTTTCCATCCTTCGGAAAATTGTTTCAATGCCACCTTATTATATAATATATTTTTTATTGAGATACTTGGTTTTTGATTAGAATATAATATTCATATTATATATGAGTAGTTTGCTAAAAATGATTATGTGCTACGACAAAAAAATGCCATCTTAAAGCTGACACTTTCCTCTTCAAAACGCCCTATTACAATTATTTATATCTACATTATAACTGTACAATAGTTTATAATGTACCCCCTATCGTCTGGCCTAAAACAAAAGATTTCTCGCATCAAAAACTTTTAATTTTCCAAGAAAACGTTGTTAGCCAGCCACATGAATGTCGCCTTTTAAAACAGACTATAAAAATTCCATTAGTTACAATCTTTAAAAGCATTATCTAGTTAACTCGCATTTAGCAAGCATCTTCCCACTGTTCACGTTTCAAATGCCAATTAGGTATAATTTCCTTGAAAACATTTATATTTTATGTTACCTGCTTAATTTTGAGATGTTTGAAATAAAGAAAGTCTAATTTTATGGTTAAGCCGGCCACTCACGATCCAACTGAATGAATTTCGATCACTTTCAAATCTGAACGAAATTTAATAACTTTGATCGTTGTTACCCTCTGATTAGGGAACTGCAATCTAATTATTTTTCACAAAAAATGTTCCATTTTCTTCACGCGTCATGGAAATTTCATATAACTATTTTTTTGGTGCTTTAATAATCAAAAGAGACATTCAGTATCAAAGGCCGCTACACTGTTCCAAAAATCTACAACATTTCTTATGAAATTTTATATTTCGTAATTTCTTTTAACAGTGTAGATGGTGTAAATTGCATGGCTCGAATAAACTCTTCGCAATCTGTATGTCTTTTAAATAGAAAGAACCTTGAAGCTGTCGCTATCATTAGCGATAAATAATAATAATAATAATTTTCGTTGAAGGACATTTTTAAAAATGATTACTACAAGTTTTAAGCTCTGTTTATTTTTGGGATGTTTGAAATAAAGAAAGTCTTATTTTATTACTACAATTTTCGATAGCTGAATGTATTTCGAGAACTTTCAAATCTGGTCTAATAAGTTTAATTAATTTTAATAATATATTATTAGCGGTGGGCCACTTTTCAGTAGGCAATAAATTAAGGCATTTATTTATTCATTAGGTATATTGCGTAAATTTTGTTATATTTTCACATTGCAACCTCTGGACGAATCTCAACATTACCTGCAGATCAGTTCTTAACTGAAATTTATTGTATTAGAGTTATCTCAAATATATTAGAAAACGGCCATTCTTATTTGCCCACCCGGTATATTTAATTAATATTTTTGTATTAAATACGTTTTTAATTTAATACCAAACATATCTCGTTGGTTAATTAAATATCAAACTAACGACTGTCTGTTTGGACATTCCTAAAATCAGCTTTTATTTACCTATTTAACGATTTTTTCTTTTTTTTGCAGAAATACCACCACCCCCATATAGTCGAATAAATATGGAACCTGAAGGTAATATTTTTAAATAATTGTATTTACAAAAACCATTGATATTGTAGTTTTTTCTAACCACATATCTCAAAAAAGTCCTCAGTACATTTGGATTTAGTATAGTTGCTCGCGAGCCTACCACGCGCCGCGCGGTATTTCACTTGAATTCTATCATAAAACTTCCAACTCATAGTTCTACTCTAGACGAAATTCGCAAAAGTTTAAAAATAGATTATTAAATTCTTCAAATTATTCCGAAATAAGAATAACAGATTCTTGAAACAACAATTCTACAGTCGCCTAAACCCATCTATTTCCTTGGTCTACTCTTCAATCTAAATGATGGTTTTCGAGATAGAGACCTACACTTTCCGGTAATTTAAAAAGGCCTGAGATGATAAAAGGCATTTTTACCGACAGACAAGAGCGAATTCCTTGAAAAGTATACAGGCTGTCCTACCATTGGTGTAAAACTCATACAATTTGCGATATTTTTACCAACAATAATGATATAATTTAACACCCGTATCTTGATAATTGAACCCTTCAAGATTTCGTATGTATACAGTGAGCATAAAAAATCTTCTGTCCCTGCAAAATTCTTCATTTTAATCTAGAATTTTTATAGTTGTGAGTAAAATTAACTTGCACTGTATCACGTTAATATAACAGTATGTGGCAAGGTCCCTTTGAGGATTAAAAAGCCATAAAGAACAAAATAAATCTAAATCGTATATCTCTTCCAAGTCGGTTCTGTTTACTTTTCGCAAAGCTTTTGAAAATCACTTCCTGTTTCCAGGAAATTGTATTTAGCTGTCCCTTCCCCAGTCTGTGACCCGTCTGTGTACCAGGTCTCTCCTCGGGGAAGCTTCAGTCTGCTTGGGTCTTGCCAGTCCTTTCTTTCTAATGAACCGTTAAAATGTATTACAAACGCTAACCCTAATCTTTGACTTAAATTTGATTAGTTGATGTTTAGATTACGCGCAAATGCGACCTATCAATCGGGAGAAATTACAACATTCAAAATAGGATGCAGACGTACCTTCCGTACTATAGTAGTTTTAATTTGGGTGCTTCGGAATATTGTTTTTTCACAACGCTTGTTATTGAACATGCCTTTTGATCCTCACTGTATATCAGAATCTGTTCTCAGTCTAATATCGCAACACCTTGTAGTTAAAACAGATCATAACTTAAATGACGGTCACCATAGATAAATATTTGTTGTTTCCACCCAATTCTCCACCATACTATCGTACAAATTGTAGGTTTCGGTTGCTATTTAGATGTCATGCCTATTTTTAACAACTCGTTTATTGCAACTTGAAAAAAAAAAACCTTTAGCTAAACGCGAATAAGATATGTTTTATTCATTAACGTTCTTACGTACGAGGCAGTCGGAAGATTTTTTTATAATGCACAAAAAAAGAGGTTGTATTGTTTGTTTTTTCACTCGTTCCAGTCAATAATAGAAATATTTCAATAACAACAAATTTAAACAATGGTTCAGTAGGGTTGTTTAAATAACCTCCCATCTCTATTAACGTCACATTATTTGACAATTGACGTAACATGTCTGTGTGTCAAATCAAAACTAGGGAAACGTCATTTAATGACAGTTTGACATTTTTATCCTATGGATAAACTGATGAAATATCTACAATCAGCTTGAAAAGAGGAAAATAGGTTTTCAATATTATCGTTCTAAATAATTTTGTTAAAATTCCAATTTAATCTTTAATCGTATTTAGATAACATAATTACCATTATTCCCTTTCATAACTTCCATTACTAATATTTATAGAAATTTGTTAAATAATTCTATATAGTAAATATATAAAGCTTGGTAATGATTTAAATGCCTCCATCGGTTTTATTTCAATATAATCTCTGCGAGAAAATGAACTGGGGTAACCTTTGGGTTGTTTGCTTTGCTTTCGTTTCATTATTATTTGAGGCGACATTCATGTGAGCTTGCAGCATCGGACTCGCCTCAAATGTCTACAGGTTTTTACGTCAGAGATATGTAATAACCCAGAAAATATTCAACTCGAGATTTTCTAGAATGACGTCACTGACAGGTCGGCCATATTATTCTGGGTCCTCGTATCACATTCTATTTACTTTTCATTTATTGTTGAACAAACGATCTAAAATACCACGGGGCTAGTACTAGAACTAGAGTGTCACCAAGATAAATTTGAAAGTCCGCCAAAACGCGCCTTGCGTCATAAAGATGGCTGCCCCATGGAGTGACGTCATTTGTTTACGTTCTTTTCGTGTATCACGCTCTGAGTTCTTGTGACCTAATTTGTTTCTGAAAGCTTTAAAAATGGATAAAGCCGAAAAAAAACTTAGTATTCCAAGTATTGCATTGTTCCAGTGTGTAAATCAACGTCTATTAAAACTTCAGACAAAATATTTGTTACTTTATCTGGTGGCGCAAGCAAAAATACACTTAAGAGAAGGGCATTATGGTTGCAAGGCTATGCGTCGAAACAAAGACGATATTTCGACAAATACTCCTACTTTTGTTTGTGAAGACAATCTTTATATAAGTAAATAGTTTGAGGTTATGTACCTATATGTCTAGGAATCAACCATAAAAACATCATTTTCTTACGACCACACATAGAAATATGGTTGTTTTAACTCCTCTTATTTCCTCTGCATTAAAGCAGCTGTTTGACTTCATAAATTCAAGCAGCATAAATGAGTCTACTTTGGGCAAGTAATCAGTTTGTGCTTTTACAAAACCTTCGCTAGCCATATCTTTACTCACAAAATATGAAAGAATCGTACTGAACACTGAACTAGTAAATAAAATATATTTTTCCAAAAGTTTTAAAATATCCTTGGAAATATCGAATATTTATGTCCACTTTCCACTTTACGTTGACTTTTAGAAATAAAAAAAAGCACACACAAACACGTAATGGTCTCAAACAAACATATAAATGCTACACATAACCTAATGCAATGCCGGCCGTATTGACATACGTAAACACAAGAGATATGACATCACACGTATCATCGGTAGCGTTCGGAAATCCTCGGGTTGTGGTCGCAAAGTGCATTGAAATTTGAATTTCATTTCAAAATTTGGGAGTAATTTCCAATGGAAACTGGTTTATTTCCTATTATTAGTAATTTTTGATATCATATTTACTATTATAAATTAATATCCAAGGAAAATATGAAATATGCGTGTACCCTATTGCGGAACTAGCCAAACGTAACAGTAGGATTGCTGACTGGCCACTGTCAACTAAGGAAACACCTCCATATTATGGGGCTAGTGGACACACCTCTATGCAGGATGTGTAAACAGGAAGATGAATCTGTCTTAGCGAGTGTCCGGAGTTATCATCAATAAGAGAGTGTGTGTTCGGTAAGTGCCGATATAAAGGAGATGTCTCCTAGTGACCTGTCCACCTTCCTGGGAAAGACAGACCTAGGAGGACAACTCCCTACATTACAGATACAGATACCACGTTTTTGTAGTGTGCAATCAATATTACATTGACATTGCTCTACAAAGTCTGTCTGACAATCAACTGACATACACCACATGTCAAAACACAAATTGATCGGGGGACCCGTGGTGGACATGTGGAGGTTTGGGTTTTGGTTGAAAACTTCCAAAAAATTTGTTAATATTTATTAAGAAGGTGTGGTATTTGGACATTACAATATATTGATATATATAAATATGTTTGTGAATATATAATTTACCAATAAATTACCATTAATTTTGTCTATTTAAAGGTGATTAAGTAATATTGAATTGGGTACATAAAAAATTATGGCAGAATGATTTTATACACCTTATCGTATGTTAAATAAAAATTAAGCAGGTGCTTGAAAACCATTTATTATTACCTGTACAATTTAACATGAATATTCTATTTTTATCGGCTTCAAACGAACAGCTGATTGGCTAAATACCGGAGGCCAAAAAACCTAACGAAGAAAAAGTGCTATATATCGAATTCTATAGAACTTGCAAAGCTGCATTCACGATCAAATTGTAGCAACATGTACTCTAATAGTGAGAAGGATTAACTTTTTTCTAAAGGGTGCAATTTTAAGTAAAATTCGGTAAAAAATCTAGAACTTTACTGGCGCTGGCCCCGTGGTTTAAAAAAAAATTTGAAAAATTATAAATGTTTTATTAAAATTATTTAAATCTATTAATAAAACATATATAAACGTATGAAATTAGTTATACAACGTCGTGGCATTGCACTGCAACTCTGAAAGCCAGGTTAACGTAACGAGTAAAAATTTGAAATCATTAACGGAAACGTAAAGAACATCATTTCCGTAACAAACGAACCATCTTGTTCGAGTACCGTTAACAACGAATGTTATTTATCCATTGGCCTCCTCGTCCAACTATTAAAATGCGGTACATACCGGAGGAACACAAAAAGTTGTATCATATTTTTAAAGATGGTAAAATTTATAACAATTTTTTTTATTGTTACAGATAGAGCTCCGAAAGAAGCTTCTCTCGTTTGTCGAGACTCCTATCCTGGCTCGCTTACAACGAATGGAGGTATGTTTTTTTCTTCTTCATTCTTGCTGCTTTCACTTTAGAATTTTAACGAACCATTCCATCATGTTCTTTTCTAGTTTAATAACATTCGTAGTGTGCGCATCATCCTCAATATTTACGATTATATATATAGACGACAAACTATAACATTAATGGTATTTCTTTTACTTGAAACTTTGTATCTACACCGATGAACGTGTTTTTGTTTGAATTTAATATGCCTCATAACACATCTGTCCGTTAAATGAAAATTAAGGAAGCGTTTTTAAATCTGCCATTCGATTCGGGATGGCATCTAGATGATTTTTGAAAAAAATGAAGTTCCGCAAACAAAAATTGCGAAAGTTATTAACAATTAACTAAAAAAAAGGGGGGTTTAGTTTTTTGGAAATATCTCAAAAACTAATAAAGATTTTTCAAATTAAAAAAAAGATTTGAAAAGAGGAGGAAATTTCCTAAAAAAACCCCGACTCCCGGAACTGTAAGACCAATATTTATAATTTTCCCAGAGGGATGAAAATACGGCCGAAAACGGGTGTTCTGGCTTCCGTAAGCCACGCCTACTTTGGACACTTTATTAATAAAAATTATTTTAACATATTAAATATGAAATTTAAGAATTGAAAAAATTCAGGGGCTTACTGGATAGATAAATGAACAATAATCCGCCTGAAAAAAAAATTTTTATTACAATTTTTCAATTAGTTATTCAATTGTTAACTAATAATTTTTTTCTGCTTGAACATGAACATTGCAAGTGTGATAATTGTTAAACTATAAATTTGAGATTTTTTTCCTCTCTTGGAGCAATTCTTGAAAGGCTTCACAATAGATCCCCGTTGGAAAAATTAAAAAATTTTTATTTTTCAGGTTTTTATCAATAATTATCGTTGTTGCAAAATTAAAAACTTAAAAGTTCCGGGAGTCGGGTTTTTTTCAGGAAATTTCCTCCTCTTTTCAAATCTTTTTTTTAATTTGAAAAATCTTTATTAGTTTTTGAGATATTTGCAAAAAACTAAACCCCCTTTTTTTAGTTAATTGTTAATAACTTTTGCAATTTTTGTTTGCGGAACTTAATTTTTTTCAAAAATCATCTAGATGCCATCCCGAATCGAATG
>CAJUYH010007892.1:0-16544 GCA_910591685.1 Galerucella tenella | reverse complement strand
AAGAGACAGTTCCTCCTGGAACTAACTAGGAAACTGAAACGAGATGACTGTATCGGCAACTGGTTCCCTTGTTACATTTTCCAGTTGCATGGAAGTAACATGCGACCGTCTTCTCTGTTGGCTGTGTCTCCCTTACTTGGCCGCAGACTAATACCTGCACTTCGGTGTCTCGGAAGATTACTTCTACCATGTTACGGATTATTCGCCAATCTAAATGCCTACATTCAATCTTGGGCATGGCTAGCCTATGCACGTCCAATTCAAGCACATGCTCCCTCAAGCTTCGTAATGCTTCCCAGACATCCTCGTACGTTGGTCTTTCGTCGAAGGTGTTTCTCGTCACTAGGTGGAAATTGTAGCGGGAGCCATCTTGCAGCTTCAGAGCTTTACCTGGTACTGGTAACTGGTCTTGCAAACGTCGGGCGCCACTCTTCTTTATGAACAGAGATGCCAGTCCGCGTGCATCGGTTACGCTGGCAGGGATGTTTATTGCCAGTGAGTATTCCTCTGGAACGGTAAGCATGTCTTGTCGTCTCTCAGTGGTGACGCCGAATCTTGCTTTTCCGGTACCACCATAAGCACCCATGAACTCTACAAAAGCAGGATCGGCTACTTCCTGAAGCTGGTTTACTTCCTCATCGTGGTCACCCTCGAATGGCGCTAATCGGTTACGGTGTACCACCTTTGGCTTTCCGTTTGGGATCTTGCTGATACGATAGATGACATCGTTGATTCGTTTCTTCACGAGGTACGGACCGTCCCAAGCTTTCTGCAACTTTGGAGAAAAACCCTTTTGTCTTCTTGGGTTATGCAGCCAGACTTTGTCTCCTTCGTGGAAACCTCCTTCTGTAGCTTGCGTATCGTACCTTTTCTTCATCCTATCGCTAGCGATCTGGAGATTCGATCGAACCAGCTCGTGTACGTCGTCCATTCTTTTTCTCAGCTGGGTCACGTAATCTTCACCAGCTATGTCTTCTCCGGGTCGGCATCCAAATTCAAGGTCGCAGGGTAATCTCATTTCGCGTCCGAACAGAACTTTTGCTGGTGTTTGGCCGGTAGACTCATTGATGGCGGATCTGTAGGCCATCGCAAATAGCGAGAGATATTGGTCCCAATCTCGCTGATGGTTAGATACTACTTTAGACAGGTATTTGCCAAGAGTTCTGTTCATTCGCTCTACCATTCCGTCCGACTGTGGATGCAAAGCCGTAGTTCTCGTTTTCTTCATGCCGAGCTATTGAAAAACTTCCTGGAACAGCTGGCTTTCGAAGTTTCTGCCCTGGTCGCTGTGTATTTCCAGGGGCACTCCATATCGGCAAATGAACTCATTCAAAAGCACGTCGGCAACAGTTGCGGCTTCTTGGTTTGGAATGGCATACGCTTCTACCCATTTTGTGAAATAATCCATCACCACCAAAATGTACCTGCTGCCATTTGCTGTCGGTGGAAACGGTCCGGCAATGTCCAGGGCAATGCGTTCAAAAGGGCTTCCGACATTGTATTGCTTCATAGGAGCCTTTCTTCTTCCTTGTGGTCCATTGGTCGTAGCACAGGTAGTGCACTTCTTACACCAGTCCTTCACATCTTCGGAACTGTGCATCCAATAAAACCGTTCTCGCACTTTCTGGAGGGTCTTCTTCACACCTAGATGTCCTCCTGACGGACTGTCGTGTAATTTCCGCAGTACTGCTGCTACCCTTGTTCTTGGAATCACCAACTGTCTTCTACTTTCGGAACCTTCATGGTTCTCGATTACTCGCTGTAGCAAACCGTTTTCCAGAACCAGCGAGTCCCACTGGGCCCAATACGATTTCATCGTTGGCGAGTACCTTGAAATCTTCTGCCAAGTAGGTCGACAGTTTTCCTTTTTCCAATGTCGGATTTTCTTGAAGTCGGGATCGTTCTCTTGTTCCTCTTCCAATTTTTCCGGTGTCCATTCGTCGCTGGTCACCGTGGTTCTTCGAATGGCAGCGTCCTTAGCTTCTGTTTTGGTGCAGTGAGAGCACTCTGCTGGGCATGGTCTTCTAGAGAGTGAGTCTGCATTTCTGTGGCTTATTCCGGCTCTATGCTCAATGGTGAAATTATATTCTTGGAGCCGCTCGATCCATCTGGCGATTTGACCTTCAGGGTTCTTAAATTGCATAAGCCACTTAAGTGCGGCATGATCGGTTCTAATCACAAATTTCTTCCCATACAGATACTGATAGAAGTGCTCCACGGACTTCACTACTGCTAGGAGCTCTCTTCTTGTGACGCAGTAGTTTTGTTCTGGTTTGGAAAGAACTTTACTAAAATATCCCAGAACTTTCTCTTGTCCTCCTTGAACCTGTGATAGCACTCCTCCCATTCCAACATTGCTAGCATCAGTATCTAGTATAAATTCTCCCTCTGGTAGTGGATAGCCGAGTATAGGTGCAGTAGTCAAGTGCTTTTTCAAGATTTCGAACGAAGTTTGACAGTCTTCGTTCCAGCGAAACTCCCTTGCTTCCTCTGTAAGTCGTGTCAAGGGTTTAGCGATATCTGCAAACTTCTTTATAAATCGCCTGTAGTATGTACAGAGTCCAAGGAAGCTTCTAACTTGGTGCTTGTCGGTGGGTCTTGGCCACTTTCGTACGGTAGCAGCTTTTTCTTCGTCTACAGCTACACCATCCTTGCTGACTACATGGCCTAGATAATTGACTTTGTTTTGAAATAGTTGACATTTCTTGGGGTTGAGCATCAGTTGGGCAGCTTGCAACCTTTTGAAGACATCTTCCAAATTCTTTCGATGTTCTTCGAATGTCCTTCCCAAGACTATGATGTCATCAAGGTACACTAAGCATGTCTTCCAGGACAACCCTCGCAATACGTTTTCCATCAGTCTTTCAAACGTTGCGGGGGCATTGCACAGCCCAAATGGCATAACGGTGAAATGCCATAGTCCAGATCCGGTGGTAAACGCTGTCTTTTCTTTATCGGCTGGATCCATCTCTACCTGCCAATATCCAGACTTCAGGTCCAAGGTAGAAAACAATTTGCTACCGGCCAGCGTATCCAGAGTATCGTCGATTCTCGGTAGAGGATAGCTATCTTTCTTTGTAGCATTGTTCAATTGCCGGTAGTCCACGCAAAACCTCGTGGTTCCATCCTTCTTCTTTACCAGAACTACCGGAGAGACCCAAGGGCTGGTAGAAGGTTCTATTACCTTGTCCTCTTCCATCTCGCGAACAATTCTCTCCGCTTCCTCTCTTTTGGCCTGTGGTAGCCGTCGAGCCGATTGTCTTATCGGTTTAGCGTCGCCGGTGTCAATTTTGTGTTTGACAGCAGATGTTCTTCCTGTCTTTCCTCCTTTTGGTACAAAAAGAGATCGGTATTGTAGCAAGAGTTCTCTGATTTTTTTCTTCTCTTGCAGGCTAAGGGATTGTCCAGCCACTGCTATCATTTGTTCAAATTTATTGTTGGCATCATTGGAAGTTTTTGTTTGATGAATTATTGACGCCACTGGTACGCAAGTTCCAATTTTGGTCTCCTTCTTTATAGTTATGGGATGGTCATTTACATTTATAATGCGTACAGGTATTTCTTCGGCAGCCATGACTAACCCTTTTCCTACCAGGATTCCTCGACCAACCTCTTTATCATGATTCCATGGTTCCATCATGACCGGTGTTCCTTCTTCAACGGTTCCTTGTAGTGAAAAATTCACCCCTTGCGGGTACAACTGTATCCTCCTGTACGGCTACCTCAACAGTCTTATCCTCGTGTGGGTGAAGGAATACTTCCTCAGAACCTACTCTAATCACTCGGTTCTTGAAATCTAGCTGGAAGCCATGTAGGTTCATAATGTCCATTCCGAGTATTATGTCCTCTTCGATATCAGCGACAACGACAGTGTGGGTGAACTTCTCTGCGCCAATTCCCAATTGCACCGGTAGTTCTCCATGGACATTGGCGCTTTCACCTGTGGCAGTCCTGAGTCGCAGTCTCGTCGGTAAAAGTCTTTTCCGGGTGTTGACAGTCTCGGGGCGAATAATAGTCCTCGTTGCTCCAGTGTCCACCAATAGTGTATACTTCCTACCATTAACTTCACCATCCACGTATACACTATCATCGCGACATTTCAGAGAGGCTATTAGAATGAGAGGGTCTTTGGAAGGTCTTCGGGTCGAAGCTGCCCTCTGAAGGTCGACCCTTCCTAGTTTTCCTGCTGGGCGTCTTTGTTTGTAGCAGTTCTCGGTCGCTTGCACGAACTGCGTACATGTCCCATTTCTCCACAATTCCAGCATCTCACAGCTTTCGATTTTCCATGTGAGATGCTTTTCATCATGTTGACGATCTGGTCAAGCTTGTTCTCCACTTCTTCGTCTGCTACAGCCCTCACCTTGCCGTATACTCCGGAAGCCTGTGTAGCTGCTTCGTACTCCAAGGCTGCAGAGAGTACGTCGACCAGTGTCTTGTGCCGAGCCAAGCGTAGAGTTCTCTGCATTTCATGGTCACGAACTCCGTCGATGAATGTCTGTACCCCTAAACATTCCATGACATTCTCCGGTGCCAATGGATAGGCAAACCGCACCAACCTCGCAATGTCTGCTTCGAATTCTTGCAGAGTTTCGTCGCGTTTCTGTTTGCGGTTTTTCAGCTGCGACTGGTACAGATGCTCCAAGTGTTCCAGGCCATATCTCATGTTCAATCGCTTTTTGAGTTGTTCAAAATCTTCGGTCCCTTCCACTGGAATGGTCTGGAGGATATCCATGGCGTCTCCTCTAAGGGCAAGAGTTAAATTCAACGCTTTTTCTTTCTCACTCCAGTTGTTTGCCTTTGATGCCGCCTCGAATTGCTTAAGATAGTTTGGCCATGACGTTTTACCATCGAATGTTGGCAGTTTCACTCGGCTGTTAATATCGTTTTCCCTTTTCGGTTTCAACTCTACTTTCTCTGCCAGTTCGTCGTTGTTCGGGGCTTGCCTAGTTGTAATATCCGGGTGATGACTAGTCTTCCTTTCGATTTCTTTGATTTTTTGTTCCATTTCTTGCCCCATTCTTTTAATCTTTTCTTCAACGGCAGAAATTTCATTTTTTATATCAGTCGAAATTTTACTCTCCATGGACGAAATTTCGTTTTTTATATCAGACATTTTGTTTTCCATCGAAGACATTTTATTTTCGACTTCAGCGGCAATGTCCTTTTTCATTGACAAAATATCTGCCGAAATATCGTTCTTCATGGTAGAAATCTTCTCGTCCATATTAGCAGAAATGTCGGTCTTCATGGTAGAAATCTTCTCGTCCATATTAGCAGAAATGTCGTCCTTCATAGTAGAAATATCATTTTTCATGGTAAAAATCTTCTCATCCATATTAGCAGATATTGACGAGATTATGGTGGAGGACTCGTCATTGAATAAGAATGTTTCTGGATCCAAGTCTTCACTTTCCAGTGCTATTTTCAGTCTTTCAACCAATTCACTTTTCTTTCCGGACGTTTCCAACTCGCGATTTTCTAATTCTGCTTTTAGTTCCGTCACTTTCAGGTCACATAGTCTCTTAGCCATTTTTACGTAATTATTTATTTATATTATTCCACTTCTGACACCAATGTAACGTTTATTCTAATTTATATTTACAATTAATTTATATGTACAGATTTATATTCAAATACAGTCCTTATTTAATAATTTATATAATACACTAAACACACACTAACTATAATTTATATGAGAGTCACTTAATAAACACTTTATCGAGGCGCGATTGCTTTCTTTCAGTATCGACACTAACTGACTAACTGACTCCGCTGCGATGCTCGTCGCCTATTTATACTCGCACGACTTGTTCTAGATATTTCTGGAACTCGAAGTTTTGGTGGATGCGCCGGGTTTTTCTAGATGTTGCGTTTTCCAGATCATTCTTGAAAATACGGCGGAGGAGCCATAGTCGTATCATATGGGAATTTCACTGGGGGCACTAATTGAGCACATTAATGCAGCAGCTCGCGTAACAATACTTTGTTTGTGTATTTTCAGGATTTCATTTTTCTTCAATCAGAATCGTTATAAAGTACCTTATAAAATACGCTGTGAATCCATATTGAGAGGGTTATTGAAAACCACACGCTTGTATTAATCTAAATTTATTAAAAAAAAAGTAGATAATATTGTTCTTATAGCTTGTAGTGTTATTAATGTTCAAAATTATTTAATAAAATAATGGGTCAGTTCTTCCCGTGGGTCGGGCGCGTCCCCAGGTGGCGGATAGGGGAACGGCCAAGGGACTGCGTCGCCGGTCCTTTGGTCAGTGGCAGAAATAAGTAGGGTGAGGGGAGCTAAACCCCCCAAAAGCCTTTGCGAAACATGCCACCGCGGACCAGCCTACCCAAGCTAAGGTGTAAGGAATCGTGCCGACAGCTGAATGGCCGCAGGGTGATATGCGGTCACGAACGATCCCCTTGGGGAACCGGGCGGAACCCCATTGTAATTAGCCTTCCTGTGGTAATGCGGGGCTCTGCCAGAGGTGACCAACCCTTCCCTTGCTACTCGTGGGAACACACATGAACAAACAAAAATCAAAAACAAATCCCGAGGCTGGACAGAAGTGCTCACCTCAATCAAAAGCAGTAGCTGGGGATGAACAGAAATGTCCACCCCAAAATACTGCACAGAATGAGGCTGGACATGGAAGATCACCTCGTGATACAACAACACAAAGGCCTAGGCGAAAGCGCATTTGCGGCGCCGAAGCCAAAAGGAGGAAGAGAGCGAAGGAATCAGGGGTGGCAGCAGCTACAAGTGCACCCCCCTCTTCCCCCACTCCACCTCCAACAACAAAGGCACTTCCTGCGGCCGGCGCCAAGAGCTCCGCTTTAAATAAAGGCAAGGAACCGGCTGCACCTCCACGGAGGGGACTCCAAGAAGGCTGAAGAAGCCGCGCAGCGACAGAAATGTCGCCGCGCCTTCCAAAACCTTTTCGGATGCCGCCTTGAGACACCTCAAGGTTGCTATTATAGATGAGGCTAACCCGTACGGTAAGGTTACCGCAGAACGGGAAAGAATCATTAAAAATCAACTGCTAGAGGAACTGGACAAGATTATCTTCTCCGCCTCCAGCAGCAACAGCAAAGCGCCCACGTTTAAGTCGTGGACATACTCCGGTGAAATCATCAGAGTGGTCTGCGATGACGACGGGACGCTAGAGTGGCTGAAAAAAGCCACAAAAAACCTCAAGCCGTGGGAGGAGGCATCGCTGGCGATCGTTAGTGTGGATAGGCTCCCTAAGCTGACCAAGGCTTCGCTCTGGATCCCGGGGGACGTCCACAAGACGACATCCGGTGAAAAAGAGAGGGTTCTTGGTCGGCTTAGGGCGCAGAACCCTGATCTGACGGTGGCAAGGTGGTGCACTTTCCACCATGAGGTAAAGGTGAACCCAGAAGGACACCTCTTCGTCTTCGGAATTGGAGACGAGGATATGGCTGTCCTCAAGAAGAAGTCGATGAGGATGAGCTATGCGTTCACCTCATTGACTATTAGGGTAACAAGGAAGGAAGCAGGTGCACCTCTGAAGACCCGAGGTCCTTGGTAGTCGAGCCACATAAAGTGGACATTGACCCCAAGGCCACCATGGGTCCCGAAAAGGACGTCGAAACAGTCGATGACCTGACGGAGGAGGCACCCGAAGACAACTAGGTCATCTCTCCCCTAGCGGAGGAGCAGATGGACCTCTAAAGAGAATCCAACTCCATGCAACCTACTCATGGGCAAGGACGTTGGAAAAAAGGTGAATATTATACAATGCAACCTCCAACACAGAAAGGCGGCAACGGCAACGCTATGTCGCCGCCTTGATGTATTGGAGGATGCAATAGCTTTGATCCAGGAGCCCTGGATAATAAAGACCAAAATTACTGGTTTCAGTAGCCTAACGGGTCAAATTTTCAGCCTACCAAGCAATCAGCAACCTAGGACAGCTATTTACGTCCCAAGGAAATACAGAGTCTCTCCGATGGCACAATTCTGCACCTCAGACCTTACTGCGGTTAAAGTGGAATGTCCAGATGGAAGAGGCAAATATACGGCGTTGGTACTCGCATCGGTGTACTTACCTTCAGATGCAGCCACCCTAGCACTAACTAAAGAGATGGAGGTACTAGTGGATCACTGTCTCAACTACAGAGTGGAGCTGATATTGGGTTGCGACTCTAACTCACACCACTTGAGCTGGGGCAGCAAGGATATCAACGCTCGAGGTAAGTCTCTTTATGAATATATAATTAGGAAAGATCTAACAATCTTAAACAGAGGCACGGAGCCAACATTTATTAACGCCCGTAGCCAAACATTAATAGATATTACGCTGGCGACAGCCAAAATATCGAACAAAATTCAGGACTGGCAGGTGTCGGATCATATTTCTATGTCAGACCACCGCTGGCTGACCTATACGGTAAGCCAGGATCTCAGGACCACTGTAAAATCCCGTGACCCGAAGAGGACGGATGTAGTTCTTTACAATCGACTCTTAGAAGGTGCTCTGCGGGAAACAGAGGTCCTGACTCCCAGCAATAATGAGGAACTGGAAAGGTACACAGTATCTATCCAAAACAAAATAGACATTGCCTATAAGGAATCCTGTCCCATGAGGATGGTTCAGACCAATACCTGGTGGTGCCCTGAACTGGAACACCTCAGAAAGACAGCGAGAACGACCTTTAACAAGGCAAAACGAACAAAACTCAAAGAGGACTGGGGAATGTATAAAGCCAACCTCAAAGAGTTCAAAAAAGTCTGCAGACAAAAGCAAAGAGAAGCCTGGAGAGCCTATTGTGAGGCAGTCGAAGACTTCCCACAAATTTCTAGGCTACAAAAGGCACTCTCAAACGACCACCATAAGAGTATCGGCATCCTGACAAGGGAAAATGGCGACAAGGCCGCCAACCTTCAAGAGAGCGCTGAGATTCTTATGGAAACTCACTTCCAGGTTCTGTCTTTCCTGGAACGTCAAACTGGACAGAAGTACCAACAACACCCTCACAATACGACTGGCAATCTGCTAGTTTAGTAATTGATGAGGACAAGATAAGGTGGGCCATATCGGGCTTCTCCCCCTTCAAGTCACCAGGACCTGACGGAATAAGACCAGCCCTACTTCAATGGGGAATGGATATTCTTATGCCGCACCTGGTTGGAATTTTTAGAGCCTCTTTAGCTCTGAGGTATATTCCCAGTAAGTGGAGAGAAGTACGAGTGGTATTTATACCCAAACCAGGTAGGATGGACTACACCTTATCAAAAGCATTCCGACCAATTAGTCTCACATCGTTCTTTTTAAAAACAATGGAGAGGTTATGCGAGCGGTATATAAGAGATGAAGTGCTAGTTCACAACCCACTTCATTCAAATCAGCATGCATATACTCCGGGAAGGTCCACTGATTCGGCCCTTCACCAAGTGGTTGGCAGAATCGAAAGATCATTGGACAACAAAGAATCCACCCTGGGTATATTCATAGATATTGAGGGAGCGTTTGACAAAACAACCTTTCCAACAATTACACAACAACTCAACTCCAGGAATGTACCTCTGGTAGTAGGAGAATGGATACTCAAGATGCTCTCTAGTAGAGCAATAAGTATCAATGTAGAAGACATCACAGTAAGAGGACTGGTCATGAGGGGATGTCCACAAGGAGGAGTCTTATCACCCCTTCTGTGGAACATAGTCCTAGACACCCTGATTAATCACCTCAACAACAATGGATTCTACACACTTGCATACGCAGATGACATAGTTATCTTGCAGACTGGCAAATTTGTGAACACACTGTGCGACAGAGCGCAGGATGGGCTTAAATTAATTGAAAAATGGTGTAAGGAACACTCACTGTCGATCAATCCCAGAAAGACTGAGATGGTCCTTTTCACCAGGAAAAGAAGTGTATCGGGTTTGAAACCTCCCGAAATCTTCAAAAGCAAACTAAACTTTTCGGAAGAGGTGAAATACCTTGGTATTACCCTCGACAGGAAACTAACATGGATCTCTCATCTACACAGCAGAGCAAAAAGAGCATATGTGGCTTATGAGCAGTGTCGGAGGACAGTGGGACGCACATGGGGTCTGTCACCCCGTGTGGTCACCTGGATCTACACTGCAATAATAAGACCCATGTTAACGTATGGAGCAATTGCATGGGGACCGAAAGTTCTACAAGCAACGGCCATCCAAAAATTATATCAAATACAGCGAATGGCTTGTCTGAACATCACAGGAGCCATGAGAACAACAGCAACCGCAGCAATGGAACTAATTACTGGTCTGACCCCTCTGGACCTGCACGTCAAGGAGGTTGCGTTAATGGCCATGGTACGATTGCGCACGGCTGGTGTAAACCCCGAAGTAGAAGTGGGCCAATTGAGGTTGCGCCTATGGCAGGAAGCGCTCACTGCGCTACCTCTGCTGCAGGCATCCAACGATGCAATTGAACCCAGGTTTCTGTTTAACAAACCCTACAAAATTCGAATAAAACAGAACACAGAGCCAGACGCTGCAAATGCAATACGCATTTATACAGATGGTTCAAAAATGAAAGAAGGCTCAGGATGTGGAGTTTACTCGAGAGCACTGAGGCTCAAGATTAACTGGGGAATGGGAAACAATACCAGCGTGGTTCAAACAGAACTGGCTGGTATCTCAATTGCCACAAAAGAACTAACCAGAAGAGGAATTTCTGGAAAAAACAATCTGCACTGATAGTAGACAAGCCCTATTAGCCTTGAACAGACAACGTGTTATATCGAGGCTAGTACTAGAGTGCCACCAAGATTTAGCTGATGCCTCGGCAGATAACAATATTATCCTGAGGTGGGTTAAAGGGCACGACAGGAGTAAAGGAACTCACCCTCCCCACTCTACAGATACAGATGGGTCAGTTCTTCACAAATTAAATTTTATTAAATACTGCTTTTTTCCAAAAAACAGGTAATCTTTTTTAGTAGATCATCAACAAAACTGGCGTGTATTATATGTTTTAAAAGAAATTATTTCATTTGATTTAAAGTCCGGATCAGCTCTAACAAATATCGCTTTTTTTACCAGTGAGGTGCATGTGCATTTGAATCTGATGTAAACATTTGGAACCAATATTACCTGCTTCATCAAAATAAGTTTTTCTTGTTCTTTTCAACATTGGTGATTTAATTTCCACTACACATTCATCATAAATAGCATTCGGAGAAGCTCCTTTAATTGGGCAGTCTGCAGTTGGAAAAATTGCAATTTTTTACTTAGTAACCTGCAGCGTTATCTTCGCAACTTTGTCCACCAGACCAGGAATAAAATAAAACATCTGGAATCACCCTGTATATCATTTGAGAGAGCATGTATTTATGAAAATATTGACATTTTTAATCATTCTGGCCGGAAAACAGCCAAAAACGATGTGTCACATAGTATAAAATTATAATTTAACAAACTCGTGTTTTTTATTGAAAAACTTCATAATCATTAGCAAGTCCACTTCTGGAAGATTTAATGAGTGTTTTTTTTTTAAATTAGGTCCACACATTTTATTTTATTAACACAAAAATTTTGTAGGTAATTCGAAATAAATAAACTCTACGCGAAGCACATTACAGTCAGAAGCGCAATGTTAGTGCACATTAACTTTCATATGCGGTGACGTCACAGTCATAGTCTTCGCCTCGCTACGGTATGCTTGTTTAATTGGTTGTATTAGGAGAACGACATATTCTATTGACATGAAATTTTCAGAATCATATTTTTATCCTTAGTACTTTGTTTTACGACAGTTAAAAATGATTTAAAAATTTTAGTAAACGAGTCCATTATTCGTACAAACGAAATGTTCTCGCGAATAGTCGAACATTCGAAGATCCGGGTCGCGTATTGGCATTGTTTACTATGCTGTAACGCATACATGCTGTTGCAACGCGGTAAAGAATGACTGAACCAATGCTCTCTCTACCCAGACATATCTTACCACGACTCAGCACAGGCAGGTGTTCAGACGTAGTAACTATTGTATTATTGATACGCTGCCATTCTCGAGACATTGTTTATCGCGTTGCAGTCTCAACCACGTTGAAATTTGCTTTCTTTCGCGATTCTGCAGTTCGCGTTCATAAAAATAACAATAATATACTATCGCCAAAAATAATTTATAAAACCACACTAAAATACAAAAAACTACATTAAATGCAAAATCCACAAGAAATGTTGCTTTGGTGATGAATTCATTGTATAATGCACACTAGGTTATTCAAGGAGGGGAAGGGAATATAATCATTGGAATTACCCTTCCCCCTCTTGATTAACTTGATATGCGCGTTACAAACTATTGGATGCATTCACCCTTCCCATTTTTGAAACATATCCAATACTTTGTAACACGCATATCAAGTGATTTAAGAATGGTAACGGCTAATCCAATGATTATATTCCCTTCCCCTTCTTGAATAACCTAGTGTGCATTACAATGCATTCATCACTAAAGCAGTGCAATCAACATTTCTTGTTCGAAATCAAACTTGAAAAACAATAAGAGAAATAATTACAAATAGTTGACAGTTACTTGGTACATCGTAAACGTCGCTCACTAGATTAATACATTATTTCCGAACTTAGTGCAAAAATTCATACAGTTTTTATAAAACCGGCCATAAAATGAAACTGGTTTTGAAAATCCTGAATTTTATTCCAATTTATGGGGTTTCAGAACAAGCAAAACTTTATCAAGAATGACATTTTTCACTAAAACTAATATTTAAACATTTTCCATCTATGTTGAGCTGGAACGCGGTAAACAATGTCTCAAGAATGGCAGCGTATCAATAATACAATAGTTACTACGTCTGAACACCTGCCTGTGCTGAGTCGCGGTAAGATATGTCTGGGTAGAGAGAGCATTTTTTCAGTCATTCTTTACCGCGTTGCAACACCATGTATGTGCTGCAGCATAGTAAACAATGCCAATACGCATCCGGGTCCAGATCGCATCCAATACAGTGTATTAATGCATTTAAATCAAAACTCACCGATGTTATATAAAGCGGAAGCAAGTGAGTCATCATTACAGTTTTGATGGCCATACTTTGCGAATAAACGTATGACTAAGCTAAATACAAGCAGCTGCGCATTTTAAGATAGTGCCGTTTGAAATTTTTAATTTTTGTATACTTATTAAGGATATTATGATACAATTGCCATTACAATTTTAAGTCTATTGTCCGTCTCCAGTTCGAGATAAATTTCTATATAACAGTTTTTTCGAGTCATAGAAAAAATATAGTATACCGTTCGGGTGCATTGTCCATATCGGAACGGTCGAGTCTCCGCCCACGGCGACCTGTTCAAGTTTCGTCTCCGTGTGATTTCGATATTATATCCACTCTAATTTTAGAAATTTTTGTTTTATATTCATTTTCTTTTCGTATATTCCGATAACTAATCAGATAGCTGAAGAATATGTTCCTTAGAAATAGGTCTTATACGACCTTGGATTCACTTTGAATACCCCGTAATTGTTAGACATTCGGAAAGGTTCAGTTTTGTCGTTATTATTATTTCACTTTTTTAACTATGACGAATTTTACCTTCATTAATTTTTTGTGCGGGTGTAGCACGTGTGGGAGCATCCATATGTTTTAAAAAATCCCTTTTCCACATCCCGAACGCGTTATGACATCCTTCCTTAGGCCCTTATCTGCATTTTTTAGTCCTTGGCAGTGGCTCAACACAAACGCATTTTAAAAGGATTTCATTAGATAAATTATTTAGAGTTACTAGTGTATGACACTAAAAGTTAAAATAATTTTTTTTTGTAAAATTGTTTATTACGGTAAATGAATAATTTATTTCCAATTTCGCTTCACTGTTCACTCTTACTTTTGATGTATATTTTTATACTTTAACTGTAAAAACTGGTGAACATCCTTCCTAGTATCATGAAAGGAAAAAGCATCTTTATTTCCTTATTTAGTGGGAAATTAAACAATCTACACTTCTTACATCATCACATTCTTCTTCCATTTACTAAAGTAAATATATCAATATCAATAGATCAATAATATTTTTAATGGCAAACTAATATTTTTTATAGGTACTAGAGGTACATAATATCATTCGAAATAAACAGTATGGATTTATAAAAAAACTAATACGGAAAATGCAGTTGTCCATTTTCTAAAAAAACTATGGGTACCCACCTTGGACAAGTCATTGACTTGCCTGGCAGTTTTCCTTGACTTGGGCAAGGCGTTTGACACTGTATCCCATGAAATCTCATTCTCTAAATTAATTACATATGGCGTTCGGGGCCTTGCACTGGATCTAGTGTCTAACTATTTAACCAACAGAACTCAACGAGTAAAAATTGGCAATATACTCACTACTGAGTCACTCCATGAGTCAATTGTGAAAATGGGAGTACCACAGGAAACGGTATTGGGACCAATACTATTCCTTGTATGTATGTATGCCGATGATACAGATTTAATTATTACTGGTAAGGATTGGGCGGAATCCAAAATTTTCGCGGAATCAGATTTAAAAAACTTAAGTTTGTGATTAAATCGTAATAAACTAACATTGAATGTTAAAAAAAAAACAAATTTATAACATACAGCCCAACTATTACAAAGTAGCCCGATGATATTGTCATAAACTTTAATAATCATAGCTGTCAAAGTAATAACTGCCATTGAAAAAGTAACGTTTATAAAATATTTGGTGTTTTGCTCTTTTTGATATCATTATGTAGTTTAAAATAAAATTGAATTGAATGCATGGAAAAGGAACCGCCAAAAACCCTAAAACAAATAATAGAGATTGAAATTACTTTTAAAACATCTCTATTCATACAATTGTTCAAAAATGTATTTTAAAATTGTATTTAATATAAAATAATACAATTCTCAGTGCAACTAATGAATACTTTTCAATACTTTTTCTGAGTTTCTATTTGATGCACCTCAAATAGATCCAGTGGTTGCAGCCCTTCATATTTTATGTTTGTGCTGTCCCTGTAATCAAACCTTAGGGAACATATCTATGCTCTACGGTGATTTTTTCACGTGTGTGTCAGATGCAAGATACCTATTTATGATTTGTTATTTATAAAATATGGTAAAAAACATGACGAAAACTGCCTCCTTCGATAACTTGGAATGGGGGTGATTTTTTTGCTAGCATTTTTTATCTCATATTTTTGGAGCAGCTGGTTGTGTGTATGGAAGGAAGCACGTTTTTTCCTCCACTCGCAAAGTTGGCATACAGACCGATAATTAATTTTAATTTTGGTATTAATACAGTTTTTTTATCTGTAAATGTTTATAAAAAGGTACATTTTTATTGTCAACGATTAATTATATTAATGTAAAGAACCCTACGCTCTATTCAGGTTTCATTTACGCAAAATGTAAACAAAAACACCAGGACAGTTAAATTGAGTATTTGATTTCACGCTTTTGCGAATAAATAAAGTATTATAAAAAACAGAACGATACAGTAAATACTTTGTATAAAAAGTCAATTGTAATTTGACTCAAGCGATTGAATTGTAACGAAGATGAAGATATTGTGACATTTCGCAATAACTCCTCTTGACTTATTTTGTACATCTTTACAACAAGAAAACCAGTTTATCACAACGTTTATCCACGCATGGAGAGGTCGAACTAATCATGCCAAGTTGAAACAGTTTTGCCTGACCGGAACACCCAATAAGCTCTACCAAGCTCCTGCGCCGCGATATCTTTAGTTTTAATAGAAAAAAACAGTGGAAGGATGTTAGATTTGAGGACGAGTGAAGTACTCTTCCTCCTTCTGACACAGTTCCAATAACTACAGCTAGGTTGAAATGGTGTAATTCAAAATGTTTGATAGTTTGAAAAAAGTCCATTCCAGATATGGCTTAATTTCAATTTCAATTGATATATTTGGATTCTGTCCACGTTAGAGATGTATTAACTCTTTGAGATTAATGTTCTTTGAAATTGAACACAATACTTATATATTTGATGCCAACATCGTACTAAATGATACAGTACACGACTCCATGTATGATGATGATGATGCATGGCATCAAGAATTTATAGTTTAATGGCAATTTGCTTTATACATGCACGGATATATAAACGTTACTTACTTTCTCACGAGTTATTTATGTTTTCTGGATAATATAAATTTATTCTTTGTACCAAAATTGTAATGATTTTTATTAAGCCGAATAATTTTAGGGTAGAAAAATGAGACTATCAACGATTTTGAATTCATATTTGTAGAGTAGAATAATATTGAATAAAATGGCTTTTCGTCCCTTGGCATAAACGGATATTAATAATCAATTTTTATTGAATTTTGCGCTTTGCTTTGGAACGAACTGCTCTAGTTTAAAATAACGTAATATCCACAATAAAATAATAATATTCAACATTCAATATATAATACAATTTATAGAATAGAATAACACTAACACTGAAATAAAAAAAAATATATATATAAATTATTAGAGATAGGCATACATAACACTAAGGTTATTCAGGTCAGTTTTTTTATTAAT
>CAJUYH010007891.1:0-16545 GCA_910591685.1 Galerucella tenella | reverse complement strand
ATTCTTATAATTCTCATTATCACTATTATTAATATTATTCAAACCCATATTTTATTAAACATTATATATATATATATCTATGTATATTATTAGTTTTGAAAAATTAGCGAACGTGTTTTTGGCTTGTTATATTGAAAAGTCAAAGCGCGCGATTTCTCTCTTCGCATTCGTACTTGGTAAAACCTGTTAATTATGATTAATCATGTCGTAGGAAATTAAAAGCAATTAATCTTGCGTTGTTGCGGCTAAAGCCACTATACGCCGCGGCGCGCACGTTTTTCCATCTCTCTTTCACTTGTGCATCGTGGCGGAAGCTCGTGTTTTTGGGCGGACGCCTCAGCCGGAAACTCAACCGGGTTTTCTCAATTAGCTTCTCGCCGCTAGAGCCGCTGCGTGTGGATATATATACATATATATTTATGTTCTCTCTCTGACGGTACGCCGACTTTTCCATTTCATCCAACCACATCACCACTCGCCTCTTAGCAATGAATCTGCCAGAGCATAATCTCCATTTACCAAAATGTGTATTCACATTCATTTATCTATACCCAACATAAGTTTATATTTTTCTTAATATTTTTCTACATTAAATGTATTCATATTTTTTCAATTTTTTCTTTCTTTCTTTACTTCTTTACTCTTTATCATTTCCATTTTTTTTTTTTTTTTTTTACTGTGTGAACGTCACTTATTACTGTACAATTTTATTTATTAAAAAAACGTGCGAAACATGTGAACACCACAGTATGAAACTCGGTTTTATATACATAAATACAAAAGGGTTAGTATAGAAAGGGTGATTTTCTACTCTGGGGAGTGGAAGAATATATATTTAAACTGTGAAATAGCGCGGGAGTTAAATTTCTCGCCCCGTTTCGTCGACAAAGAAATCGCCCTTGGAGAATTCTCGAGTACATACAGGGAGGGTGGTCGAGGGCGGGAGGGAGGGTGACAGAGAAAGCGAGCAATAGCAATAGTGAGAGTAAAATAAAGAGAGTTGCTAAAAAAAAAAAGAAAATATATTACACTGGCCAATTCACCATTGCTGATGCGAGTCACGTGTTAATCGTCTGCGTATCCCAATCGAGTTTTACGCTTCAACAAAATAACGAAAATTCAATTTCTCTCTTGCTCCCTATTTTTTTTTCTTTTTCCCCCTTCACTGTACACCCACGTGCGCGCACATTACTCTCCCTATTTTGAAAAATAGTAGTCGCAAATAATATAAATATTTGATAAGAAAAAAAGAAACAAAAAATTCACTCAATTATTCTCCCATTTCTTATTTATAAATAAAATAATCGATTCGTAATTATATATATAATGATTACCCACTTGTTAGTTGATCATTTCTGATATGATTACAATAAAGAAGATGTAAATAATATATAAATATATATATTAATAATTGTCAAATAAGAAATTGGAAGAAAAGAAACAATACGTGTGAATTTTAATTGTAAGTATAGAAACGATACCGGTCGAGAGGGCAAAAACATATATATATGTTTAAACATATACATATATATATTCATAGATAGAACTAGCAGTGAGTGAGCTCGTTTATTTTAACGGAAACAATGAAACAATTGTACGGAAGGTAGCAATCAGAAATGAGATCTCTCAGTCCGGACTCCGAGGTTTGTTTACGATCTTGGTTTATTTTTTATTTTATTTTATTTTATTTTTTTTCGTTCTTTTATGTTCACTATTGCTCTCTGTCTTTTTCAACCACTCCTCCACCTCACTTCCCGTTCCATTTAGTTCGCGATACATACATATACAATACAACATACTCAATGTTTCAATCTTTTTTTTCTTTTTTCTTTTTTGTATCGTATAAAAGAATAAATATATACAAAGGTCCTTCCAGTAGTCGATATACTACTTGCATTGCGCTGCACATACTCAATACAAACTTAATACAAAAACCTTTGAATTTATTTACCCACAATCCTTTCAAGTTAGATTTACATTTATCCAATAACACATTTAATGAATAAGTTATTTCAAAATTTTGATTATGCACAAATCAATATATTACTATTGACTTACTTTATAATATGGGATTTTCTTTAGCACTTTTTTTTCTATCAAATTCTGCTTGTGAATATTGCAATACTTGTATTGATTCGCAAATGTCATACAGAATTTCTTGTTCGTATGATTGAAGCTGATGAATTCTCTTGAATATATATATTATTGGTTTTGGTAAAAGACTGTCGCAACTCAACAGTATGAAATTTTTCCAGAAGTAAATTTAAAGATTTCACTTAATAAAAGGTATTCAAATGTCGCTTTCATGAGAACATTTGAAACTAAAATTGTTATAGATGACGTTGGGGACAATCTAAATGACAAATGCAACCTAAAGTTTTGTACTTGTGTAAAATAAAAATTTTACAAAATAAACATTGGATATCTCATGATGGATCTTTTGCCATTTATCTGTCGTATTTTTTGAGTTGCGACGATCTTGTGCCAACTCGACGATATGAAAGAAAATATTAAGACTATTTTATAAACAAAATTATTATTCATTTGGTAAAATTTACGTTATACTTTTTAACTTTGTCTTTTTTTGAAAATTGTAAAGGGTCAATATTTTATTTTTTCTGTATTTTGTTATATAACTCAGAATTATTATTTATTGTTAATGACTGAGTATCGATGGAAAAAATCTTTTCGTTACATTTAGTTATTTTATTTGGTGTCACTCGTTTGAAGGTGAGCTTCAGACAGGAATGTCTATGACGGTACTAATAAACAGATATATATAAATGTGAACGAGAACATTCGGTATCTAACAATTTATATAACCATTGTTATTATCATTGTTATTGGTGATATTGATATTTTTTTAGGGTATGAACGCATTAGACCGATCATTGCACGCGTCCAATCGGTTGTAGAAATAATTGAACTGTGTTGTACATTGATAATTCGTTTATTTTCCACGTACGGGACAGTTGTATAACACAAAAGATATTTTCGGTCTTGCACTCGACTACTCATTTTAATTGATGTCGATACATATATGTATATATTTTATTGACACGGTTTTTTTTCAATTCCAATTTGTGATAGGAACAAATTAACAAGCAATTTCACGAGTATTCATAATAGCATTATATGTAGATGGATAATATATATAAAATGTTTCAAAAATCGTTTCAATATAGCCAAATTGAATCGATAAAAAATTACTATGGCAGATATTAATGACGTAAGTGGTTGATGGAATTAAAATTAAATAATTAAATGATGGAGTTTAAGGAAAAAAAAAAATAGAATATTAAACAGTTGAAATATTGAAAGGCACTAAACGGTGTACATGAATTTACTTTATTAGTTCAATTTTCGTTCACTTGGTAGATTTTTTTTTGTCTATTTTTTTTCATTTGTTTTTAATTTTCACTTTTTTTTTTAAATCTATTTCCGTGCAACATACATTTTCGCGTACCGCGGTCAGCCATCCCGGGTGACGAAAATTGTCGACATTGATAGACCGCTTCGCGTTCTCCCATGGGACTCTGTTAAAATCTAGTTAAATACTTACACATATACATATATGTATACATATGTATATGTATAATCGTGTGGACACATGATGGCATAGTCACGCATTTTCATTTGGCAGTTACATTCCCCGGTTACACGAGTGTATATGCCAGACGAATTGAAATACAATTTAATTCATTTTTTTTGTAGTATTTTTCCCGAAATCCATTATTTCTCTTTTTTCCCCTCTATCTCCGTACTTTTTTATTTATTTATTTATTTTCTTTTTTTTTCGTATCATCAATTGTATGGTGACCATTTTACACGTCACAGATAATAATTTATTTCATTGTATTCCATTTTATTTCATTCATCCACGTATTTATATTTTACATAATTCAATTGAAAACCCATATGTCAGCAGAAGTTAAATTTATTTCATACAATGGAAAGTGTGGGAATGGATGAGAGGCCCAAATAAAAAAGGTGATAAAATAGGAAGGAAAAGAATTAAATAAATAAGGCGACAAAGAAAAAAAGAGAAAGAAAAGAAAGAAATGAAAGAAATCAGAGAGAATTTTCACGTGACTCTTTATATTTCTCAACGAGATTTCCTCTTTAGGCTGACTGTCCCGTAACAGTACATAACAGCTGACGCCATCTACTGGAGTGGCGCCAGGCACAAGACCTGTTCTCTTCTCTCTTTTCCTCTCTCACGTACTCTCGTTTTTTTTTTTCACACTCAACACTTGAATACAGAAGTCCAAGCACTTCGATCCACCTGCTCACTCTTGTTAAGAATTGCCCACATTCCAATTTTTCTTTTTACCTTATATTATATTTCTTTTCCTCTTCCATATATATATTTTTTCGTTTTTCTTTCAGGCTTCCCCCGTTGGGCATTTAAATGTTACACTTCACGTCGCACTTGTGCAAGATCACTCACAATCAAACATATTAATCTGTTTATTTGTATATAGTTAGGTGAAAATAAGTGTATAAAGAGGTGTGGGACGAGGAGAAAGGACGAGAGCAAAATAAATTTGATAGATGAAAGGGAATATATAGAAGGGGGGAAAGGAGCATTACGAAATGAAAAAGAGACTGAATGTAAACACGTGTTGCCTGACCTACACCGTCATTTTTCATTCTCAAAACGCACAAAAAAGAAAAAACTTCGACATTGGCCGTAAAAATAAATCGGCCGAGACATATCAAGTACTGAAGGATAAAAACGAATAAAAAACGAATAAAGCTGGAAAATGAGTGAAATTGTGGAAAAAAAATTGTCATCTCAACTATAATCAAGACCATGTATATTCTCGTTTTTTCAAGTCATTTTTACTTTTCATCACTTACTGATAATCGCATTTTTCCATAGTAATAACTGGATTAACGGATAAAAAAATTCAATATTAATGTTCAATGAATTGCCTCCTTGAATAATATCAAAAAAAAATTTCATGTTTTTGAAGGTGACGTAGATGAAAAACGTGTTTTTCAGCGGGCGTATGGACCAATATTTTATTTATATAGTGAGAGTATCTTGAAAACTGCTGGACCAAACAAATTAAAAATTTATAGGGAGTCAATTGTTATCGAGCTAACAATAAATTGTTATGTTAAATTTTGTTTCGACTTTCCGTTCGCCGTAAAATAACAATTATATGCGTTTTCGAACGAAATACCTATATTTTATAGAATTTAGGTGACGAAAAACATAGAAGCCACGTGATCTCAGGAGTGGCTTGATAAAAAAGTCTGAAGTTTTGAACATAGCCGAAGAATGTTCGGGGGATCATAAGTTGCTATGGTTCATTTCGATCGGACGTTTATATCGTGAGACACTGACGTTTATATCTATTGTGGGAAAATTACATATAAAAGTACGTACATTCCATTCTGATGACGCGTAACGCGTCACCGATCTCAACAAACCTTGCTAGAGCTTTGTACTTCGGAGAATCCCTTTTCATCGATGAAAATACCAAAACAGGCACATGGCCGTTTAATTAACTCAATAATATAATTCAAACACTCGTTTATTGGGATCGCAAATTTTTAGCAATTAACAAATTCATATTATGGTATTATTATTAAAATGATTTATACCATCAAACAATAATAGTGATGAAAAGTACCGGGCAAGTCTACTTCCTTAAATTTTTTATTTTTTCTATCATTACATATAAATTGTGATGCAGTATATGTATTTAATATTAAATGATGGGGATTAAACATTTACAAGTACTCATTGTGATAAGAGAGAAAGAGCGAGAGGGAGAGAGAGAAAGAGTGTAAAAGGATAAGGGAAATAGAACGTGTTGAAGAATGAATAAATAATGTCGCCTAGGAAAAGTAAACAACTCTTCAGAAAATAATTGAGCTTTTTTCATTGCTTCTGCATTTACATCGTACACATATAAAATATTTTTATTGTCATATAGGTATATGTAGATTCTGTTACAGTGTATAAATGTATGAAGTATATGTGCAGAATATAAATAAAATAAAGAAAAAATTGCTGAACTGCTGAGTCAGTATTTCTAATAGTATTCCCCATAAATTTTCACTTTTAAGTTTGCAGTATTTTTTTAATGTTAATTTTTTAATTTCAACTATGAATATAATATAAATAGTCTGTATATCGTCACTCTACCACTCTAATTTTTCACAACTTCAATAATAAAAAATTGTTATCACCACGATAAAAACTATTATAATGCTGCTGATATTTATATTAAACCTTAAAAATGAATATCTAAGGATTAAATACAGACGGTTTTCTTTATAAGTATATCAAATAGTTCACCGCAAGAATTCACACTTAATAATTATTTATCACCGAATCAAATGAAAAAAGTCGTTCGAATTCTCCAAGGCATTTTATAAATAATTTATATTCAACTGGATAAAATTTTAATCCAATTCACTACATATTAAATTCATCCAATTCCTAATTCAATTTTTCTCGCAATAATTTACATAATAAATCAACCTACAAATTTTCCCAACATCCATTTTTATATTTTGTAAATTTTATATTTTTTTCACATGGATATTGAACAAATGGCGTAGCCACCAATTTTCGAGATAATTCCAGTTGAATTCTCATTTTCATCCTTAATTTAATACTGTACTTTCTTTTTTTACTCTTCCATGGATTTATATATTATATATGTAACATTGAAGGTAACTCCTTGATGTTACGAGAGATGGGACGAACGTCGTTTCACCCAAACTCACACATACACTTTCAGATATATACAGCTCAAGTTCCATTGCGATTGAATCGGTAGAGGTTGATTGAGCCTGTTTTACGGTAGCAGCCACAAAAACCCAACCCTCTGATTACTTCCCTATCTGCGTTGCTCAACCACCACCTCAACCAACCTTGCATCAGTGAATTCCTATATATATCCTCTCGTTTCGATACCTATAGGAACCACCTCGCCCATTTATATATATATATTCATCTTTCTCTCTATTGAAAATGCTTCAATTGCGCTTTCATCCAATAAAAATCGATTCATTTATTCTCCTTTGTTTCATTTTATATCAAAATCCCCTCTCATGCTAATTCACTTGATGGATATATTCGGCAAATACTAGTTTACCCTTTTTATTTTTTTCTTCAATTTTTATTTCATATCGTTTTTATTTACGTTCAAAGAATTATCCTTTAGTTGTATAATTTTATTTCTATTTGCTTATTTATTTTTTTTTGTTTATTACGATCAAGTACATTTTATCTATACGACTTTTCAATCTCGGTCGCCTCTTTCGTAAAGCTTCGCTATACATCTCTCTTGTCTTTCATTTAATTTCTCTCCCTCCATCTTCCTTTCATTCATTCTTTTTGCTTTTATCTTTACACTACTTCCTATCTTCTTTCTTTCTCGCACTTGTACTCCCAAATGGCTTATAAGATATATATATATATATATATGTTTTAGTACGAGACGAGTCTCTTGGCATCCTGAGCCCGCGCCGCTGTAATTGGAGTTTCGAAAGTTTCCAGTCATTAGCACCAAAGGCCTTATCCAACATCTAATTCGCCGGTACTTTACCATCAAAGACGAGCTTATATCCATCCCTATTCTCACCCACAACATTTTATTATCCAAATTCATCGTCAAATACTAATTGATTGATTGATTGATGGATGGATTGATTTATTTATTGAGCAGTAATGTATATAGCTGAGGTTTTAATAACAATTCTGAAATTCATTACTCAAAAAATGTCCAATTGCCATTTCATTCGAACCAGTTGTGCAAATTTGTTCGGTATAAAATTAATTATTTTAATTTGAATGGTGAAAAATTCCATAGTTTAATTTAATAATCAGCCATTTTTGATTTAATTTAACTACAATTATTTAATAAAATACGGGATACTACTGTAGATATTTTTAATTAGAGATTTGAAGGAAATAATGGGTACAATTATTGTATCTAATCGCGATATTGTATAGTAATGGAAATGCGATGAAAATAAATGGTCAATGAATATTTTTTATAATAATAGAAATTTAAAACAACAAATGCAAAATTTTATTGTCCAATAGTTGAATTGAAGTAAAATACTTATATATATACTGATGTGCAAGTGGAATCGGTGAAATTATTCGATTTCGTCTATTTATAAATGTAAAAAGGGAGTGGATAGAAATAACACAAATGATTCTTCGAGCACTTTGATGTTAGTACTGATCAAAATGCATTTAATATTACGTATAAATTTTTATTATTTAATCACATTACTTAGAGTTGTTCGAGCAGTTCGATCAATCGATCAATCAATCAATTAATTAATCTATCAGTGAATAATAATGTTAGGATATGGCACTAATAATTCAAAGAGATATTAAAATGTAATGAGAGATATTCTCTAATGCGACTGTCGATTTCATGACAATGAGTAAAATTGATGAAAAGTCTCTTTGGATTTTGAGTTGATCTATTCCATTCGTTCCACCCTCACACTCTTCTCTGTTTTATATTTATCATATTCAATATGAATAATCGTTAAGGGTTAATGCTATATATATATATATATATATATGTTGAGGAAAATAAATGAGCCATTGATGACTGGCGGAAAAAAGAATGCCAGGGAATTTATTGGAGGGAATCAATTTTTTTTTGTTGATCATAAAACTGAAACAAAAAAAATTCTTTAATTGTATTTAACGCTGTTTTTTTTCTCTTATTGGTCGGTGTTGGGGCATGGGAGAATTTTTTTGTTTTTGTCTCTCACTCCTTTCCTCTTGAAGTAAAGACAGAGTGAAAAATGGGCAGAGTGCTCAGTTTTACTGGATCACGAAAGGGTCGATCTCACTCATGTCTTTGTTCAATTTCTTCATTCGCCTTCTTCTACTCCTTTTTTACTTTTTTTTCTTTTTTTTTGTTCCATGTTTTTCTTTTTTTTTTATTCGGTTCGTAGCAAACAAGTTTGAATCACGTGAGCTGCGGAGTTGATCAGCCATCTGCGAAGAGAGGAGTCCATTGGGTTGGTTGTGGTTGACTAGACAAGGGCGTGACCACTAAGCGCACCATTCAATCGTCAATTTTCACTTATACAACCCCTCCTTTTGCTATTCACATTTTCCACCTTGCGTTCTTTTTTTTTTTTGTATATTCTCGTTCTCCTTTACTCGTTACTTCTCGCCTCTTGTGCTTTCTATTCTCCAACTAAAATATTTTATTACCACTTTGGTGAATTGATATTGTTCAAAAATGAAATTGCAGTAAAATAAAAAGCAAGTGGGGAAAAGAATTAGCTGATAAATAGATAAAGAAAACAGACGCCAACGTACGTCACTCTGTAAAGATTCAAACGGATGAAATTTCAAACTCGTCTGTGCAATGACAGCACTAGACTTTTTGAAGGATAGCGCAAGCATCCGATTTCACATCACAAAGTGAAGAATAACTGATGGATCGTAGAATAAATTAGTAAATATTGACTGGAAATATTAGAGATATTAAAAAAAGGGACACGAAACCCCATCATCCGTATACATATATCCATCAACATACACATCGGCTTCTTTCGCCATTCAATTCCAACATTTTCCAACCCGGCATCCAAACACATTTTTTCATTCACAGCAGATTGAAATGTGACACTTGCTACACCACCACCACCACCACCACCATTATCACACTTTCACTTTTCTTCACGCACGTACTCTCTCAATTTTCTCTTTCATCATAATCTCAAAATGCCAAGGGTACATTTTCCCATTTATTGACACGTGTATAATAAAAAAAATATTGTTGACTATTTGCTTTATTTCTCTCTCTCTTTCTCTCCCTCTTTTTATTTTTTTTTACTTTCACTGTACGTTAAAAGATTGCTGAGCAATAATCCGGTATATATGGATTGTGATGAGACGAGTATATTGGACATATACAAGACACACTATTACCGAAGATTTACAGTATAATCTCCATCTTCCTCTCTCTAGCTCATTTTTTTTCCCTTGCTCCTTTCGCTCTCCCTCATTTCCCATGAAGCAAGATATCGCTTTAGTGGAGGGTGGTTTGGTTATATACCAACGTACGTTTCGGCAGTAATCTTGCCAAGGATATGTCGGAGTTTTTTTTTTTTTTTTTTTTACGGTAAACCCTAAAATCCCTTCTTCTTCTTCTTCGTCCACTTCCTCGGTTGTTCTTATAAACGACACGCGCTCGACATAGACGAAGTCTGTCGGCTGTGGTATACAAAGGACATGGTGGTATAGTGCTTGGTATGATGCGATAGTGTGGCGAAGAGTGGAAAAGAACGAGAAACGAAGAGAGGAACAGTGAGGAGAATAACGAAGGACAAGGAAAGAAGTGAGAAAAACAGCCAACGCTAGCAAGATTGCCTCTTTTCTAATTTATAACTAGGCGAGGAACCCACGTTAAGTATTTACACCCTTGGCCTATACCTTTATACTGGTATATACGTTATTCGCAACGACATCTCCAACGACTTTTACCAACGTGCGCACCATCCAAGACATGAAATTGGCCTTGTGCAATAAGAGAGGTCGCGCGCGCGCGCGGGGTCTGATACTGCTTGCAATTTTTTTTTCTGCTTCATTTGAGTTCTTTTTCTTTATTATTTTTTTTTTCTATCTCATTTTTTTCCTTCCAGTCTGATTTCATCTTCTTGTACAAGTTGTAAGTGCCATGCTTGTATACATACATGTGTGTGTGTGTGTGTGTGTGTGTGTGTGGGTGGGTGTGTATGTGTAGTTGCCGGTTGATATATTTATTTCAATTTTATTACATACCTGAAAATAAATAAATAATGTGAAGCTTCATCAAATATTTATCGCAATAGTAGTTTTCGTTTTTTTTTTCTTCTTCTTTTCTGTTTAATACCGACATAAATAGTTATATGTGGGAGCTTTTTTTTTTACGATTGCGATTGGACGTTGAAAAAAAAAAAATATGGATGATATCCAACACGTGAAAGAGTATATAAACGTCCGATCGAAATGCGGAAAAGCGCTTTTATATACGTATATATATGTGTGTGTCTGTACGTATGTATAGCTATAGATTGTATATGAATATCTGAATTGCAAATTTCATTTTCTTAATGGGCGGCGGTGCCCAAGCTCCTCTTACCTTGTGTGTGTGTGTGTGCGTGTGTGGTATACAGTATGAAAACCTCGAAATGCTCCTGACGACGGCGTCTTTTCTCACACATCTCTCCATTCCACTCATCGTGCGCTCTTTATCGACCTGGAAAATTCACTAATCGTTAAATATCGCTCACCTTCATCGTCACCGTCACCGCAACATTCATTTAATTCAAAACGTTTTACGATAAAAATAAACGAATAAAATGAAATAAAATATATCTAAAATGTCACTTGCTCAACATCAATAGTCAATAGAAAAAAAAAAATACATATAAACATTCTGGTATTAATTAAGCAATTAAATAAAAGTAAATAAATAGTTGAATATATATATATATAACAAATGATTTATATTTTTTTTTTCAGAACTTTTGCAACTGAGGAAATGATATTATTCGAGATAGAGTTGGGAAACGACTCGACTCTTGTGGATAGTGGACTCTTGGACAGTTGGACAGTTGGATGAAGTTTGGGGCCAAGTCCCGCATTGGAGACACCACCAAGAGTAGAAGTCTCTAAAATAGAGATAGACTTGGAGAGAGGGAGCGAGAGAGGATGAATAACAAAGAGAAAAAGTAAATGCGAAGAAAAAGGAGAAGAGGAAAAGACAAAGTCTATTGGACGTCTCGCAGAGTCAAGTTTGTGACACGCCATGACGTCTTTATCAAGTTACTGCTTTTGTTTCATTATGAAATAGCGAACAACTCTATTCACTCGTCACTGATTGATTTTCCACCATTTTCATCATACATGAAAATGAATTAAACCTTAAATGTGTCGGGTGGTTATACTTTTTTACTGTGGAATTTTTCAACAGGAACAAATTAAATTTTATATTGCATGAACTAATTTGAATTTCATTTTCGGTCAAATAATATGATAATTTGAGTTTTTTTTTCGACGCTATTCACTTAGTCACCGGTAGTTACGTACAGAATTCAGTGGTTCATCATGAAAAATTGGTCGATTAGTTGACGAAGATATTCGCAATGAAAAATTTCCAGGTGGAATTTTAACACTAACATTATTTAAATTTGCTCGAATTGAAATAATTATTTTGATTCAATTGTCAAAAGTGTTCATTTTATCACCGTGTAAAGACGTATTGTTGCGAAGAGACAATAGTCATTGATGAAAAGAGATAGTGGAAAAAGAAAGTTGTAAAAAATAAAAAAATTAAAAGAAAAGAAGAAGTATTAGGATAGGGATGAAGTGTATATATTGCTTGAGCAGCCTCCGTTCTAACGATCGATCGAGTGAATTCGAAATTCACATGGGCCAAAAGACACGTGGCATTAAATCACTTTGGCCAATGGCTAAATTATTAATGGATGCATTCTCACATACATATTCGTTTTCAGAAAAAGAGCCCACAACACTCTATTTATTTATTTATTATTTTCCATTTCGCCCTTTCAAACAAAACACAACTAAACTTTCCATATCATGTATATGCATATTATTTTGTTCTCAAAGATATTATCAAGGGAATATATTTGCAAAAATTTTCACACCAATCAGATAAAAAAAATAAAATATATACAAAATAAATAAATAAATGACAAAGTGATATTGCTATCTTTTATCCAACGTCGAATGAAAGAGAAATTTAATGAAAAAGAGAAAACAAAAAGCAAAGAAAGAAGGAAAGAAAGAATAAATGTAAAATGAGAGAAAAAAAATTCTTTCTCTTAAAATCTTAAACCTAACAATCAAATTGCGCTTTTCTTTCCGATTCGCAATTTTAACCAAGAGCCTTCGTGATTTTACTGCGATGTAGTGTAGAAAGAAAGAACGAGTGCAAACGAAAAATAGTGCGCGAGAGAGAGAGAGAAGGAGAGCTGAATGTGAGACAACTTAAACACCATCTGGCAAGTAGTAGCAACTAATAATTGAGTCAGAAGGAAAAGCGAGAGAGGAGCTAGAAAATAGTTGCGAGAGTGCGAGGGCGCACATATGTGTGTGTTCGTATATCTAAAGCTCTTCGTCTGTTTTTACGGTGTCGGTAAGGTAGAGAGCGCGATCGCTACTAGAATTCGAAAGCAGTAGTAGCGATAGTGAACTGGCGCAGCACTAACTTCCACGAGAATATGAGCAGCTGGGTCGCGTTGGAATTGCCCTCTCCAATCTGTTAGCAAAAGAAAAAAGAAGAAAAAAAGAGATAAGATGACTTTTTTGTCCTAACCACTAAAATGCCGAAAGCCCTTCGTGAATAAAATGTTATTTATTTTATATCTATGATAAATGTATATGTATGTGTGTACGTCTAATTAAAATTAATTAATCCCAGAGTGTCATTAATGATAACATTCAGTCATTGAAAGTCACTAAATAAGTATAAGAATTTTTCACTCAAAGATGATTTCTGCAAACATTTTTTCATCCTCAACAACAAAGGACAATTTGTTATTTAAAGCTGCTTAAATATGAATTATTTGTATACAATTATCGAAATGAATATTTAAATATATATAAATAAATATACTGAATTCACAAATATCTGAAATACATGAAATGTAAGCCGTGGGGGCACCTCCTTCCTACAATTAAAATGATTGTTTATAATATAAAAAAAATTGGGACAATCAACAGTATAATTTATCTAATAAAAAAAATATATAAATCTAAATAATAATTAAAAGTACAATATTCCATATAATAAATTAAATAATCTACCTTTTACATATACAATTGATGATAATAATGATCTGCATCTGTGCATACCTGTGTGTAACCTCAAATGTAGCATTCAATTGTGTCACACTGAAACATTGTAATCACATCATCAAATAATCAAGAAAAGGCGACGCATAAGTACTCTATGTGTATATATATAGATACACATTTATATACACACATATATACAAATTAACACAATCATCTCAACGAGCGATGGCTAAACGCTGAGATATATAATTTCCGGAACGAAATAAACGCTATCTCCGGGCGCAGGATGTGCTCCAGAGTGAATAGTGGGCGCCGATGTAATCCAAGAGAAAGGAAAAAAAGATGGAGGAAGGAGAATGAACGAGACACGCCACGCAATGAATTTAAATGTCGCTTAGCTCAAAAATAATTTCCCCGTATCATAAAAAAATAAATAAATAAACAAATATATATATCCTATAATTAATAAGAAATAGTGCATAACAGATTATATTAATTTCAACATATTTACTTAATATATTGCTGATATGTATTTGGAATTAATAGACATTTATTTTTACTTCCGGCTGAGTCACGTAGTTTTATTGTACGGTGGCCACTTAATGAGCATTAAGATGTCGCCACTGTCAAACTTGTTTTTTACGCCATCATCGTATTACACATAATACTTACATTAATCATACGACATTTTTGTTTCCCCCTTTTTATCCATGCCAATTCAATGAAGTGAAACGAGATTCAATCGTAGGGCCTGGGAAAAGGAAAATTCCCGAGATCAAAGGAAATGTCCCAGAACAATTTGCTGCAAGGCTACGGCTGTAAGTTATCGCTATATAATTATTTAATGTTCAATTGCATTTAAACTGCATTACCACAATACAATTTGACATATTTTTTTTTATCAATGTTTAATCACCATTATCATTACAATAAAATTCAATAATTTTTTTAATATTAATGACGTGTCATTGAATTAAACAGCGCGAGCACACGAATTTTACCGAGATGGTAACGCCTCTTTGTGAAATATATCAGAATACTCATTTTTAATAATAATATTATAATGGCAGTTATCGTTTATTTATTCTCATGGAATGAGAAAAAAAAATAAATGCCGAGAGCCAGTCTATATGAAGCCGTTCCGTTTATTTTATCATATAATAAATCAAATGCGAATTCGTATACGTGAATATAACGTGAAAGGACTGAATAGGTGAAGATTATTATTTAAAGATAAAAAAAATTCCCCCCCCCCCCTCTCTTTCATCACGAATCATATCCGCATTACGAAAGTTATAATTACGATTTTATTTTTTATTTGAGATTCCGTACGTTTTTAATGACATTTCTTTCATCTCGTGATCTGGGATAGAGTAAACATTTCATATAAAAAATGAAAATAATATTGAATAAAATATGTATATGGAAATAATGTGAAGATGTGTTTGTGCGGGAATGAACAAAAGTACGAAACTTTGATATTCCATGCAAATTCACAATATTGAATTAACCATACATTAGATTATTCTATTGCACAAAATAATATAATAAAAAATAATTTGTGTTTATTTACGTGTTGCAATATATTGATTATTATTTTTCAATATCAGGGGAAAATCAATTGGACGATAATCAGGTATTGCCACGACCTATTCCCGATGAAGTAATAAGGTATAAATAATATTTTATCATATAATACCAAACATTGTTACAATAATGAATAAATAAAAACAAAAAAAAAATGAGAAAAAAAAGAAAAAGGAATAAATGAAAATATGAAATATATTGTGTGTTGCATTTGAATGAAGAAACAGTATTTATGAAGTTTACGTGAAAGATGAAACAGCCGGACAAAATTCAAGGAGCGAAGTCAACGTCACGCTCGGCACCATCAACAACTCGGATCATCTTAACGAGGTTAACGTCACTGAAAAATATAACACGAAATTCATTATTATTAATTTATTTAAACAATAAACCGAATAAATGGAAATAATTGGAAATTGTGGTAGATTTAATTGTGATAAAAATAAGTTGAAAAAAAAAATGAATATCATTTTATTTCAAGGATGATATTGTGGATCTGGAGAGAGCAATTGACACGGATGTCACCAATGTGGACGAGAACATGATAAAAATATTCGAAAGGGAGACGGATATTGCGGCGGAAATGAAAAATAAGGCAAAATACAGGATTGCGATTAAAAACTGCAATTAATAAAATGCAATTACATGTGAATCAATGAATTTCTTTATTCATCGTTTTATTTAGATATCGGAACAAAGTATTATTAAACCAGCCAATGACGCGTTGCCAGTTCCATATGTACAATCAGCGGAAGCAACCAATTCATCATCATCGAATACAACACGATTAATTGATAAAGATGATCCACGTTCGCGTCTTCACTTTGTAAAATATCTGAAACGCGATGGCAAAACTTTGAAAATATGGGAATGTGGCATCTGTAAATTATGATTGTTTGCTCAATAATTATAAAGATGAATTGAATAAGAGAGAATATAATTTTGATTTTAATTATTAAATGTAGGTTCGAAGGAGTTTCGTCATCAGTATACGTTGATGAGGCACTTGCCCACTCATACAGACGAGAGAAACTTCAAGTGCGAGGCTTGTGGCAAAGCATTCCGACAACTATCAACTCTCAGTCAGCACAAAGCCATTCACAGCGACGCTCGACCTTACGTGTGTGAATTCTGCAAAAAAA
>CAJUYH010007890.1:0-16545 GCA_910591685.1 Galerucella tenella | reverse complement strand
CCAAGACCTTATCCCCAAAAGAAAGCCTAGAGAATTCGATTCTGAGATTTGATAGCTTGTTATTCTTCTATAAAAACTACTATATCCGTTAACAATCATTCACATCGTTTATTCATTTTGTGAAAATAGTTCATCATGAAGTTATCCAAGGAAGAAATACGGTGTGCTAAACTATATTTGTTTTACGATTGAAATTATAAGCTTTTAAAAAAGCCTGTTAACTATTTGTCCTTCATTAAAAACGATTTATTTGTAGTAATTGTAAATATTTTATTCTATTTTAGATATATGATTGTCTACAAGTTTTAAGTCGACACAGTGTTGCTTCAATAACTAGAACACCCTTTTATTTTGCTAGTAGTGTATTGGGGAACAACAGATGTACAATTAGCAATAATAGGAGATCCTCCAGTCTTAACTATTATCATTGTCTAATATATCTTTATATTAGACAATGCTATTATCATCAGTTCTAGTAGTCATTGGTAAGTGTCTTAGCAGTAAATTCAAGTACTTCAAAATAATACATCAACAACACATTTTTAACGTTTATCATTGTCATATTGAAACATCAATGGAGTTGCATTTTAAAAACTGCTAGACTCTAACTACCTATATGCAATTATTATGTATATTTTAATATTATCCTAACCTCACTTGGGAAGCAAATGGAGGTTGTTTCTTCAAAAATGTATTTTATATTCTATATTGTAATATTAGTTTGTCACTTGAATTTGTGCCGAATATGTTTCTTTTAAATTTAAAATGGAAGGTTTGTGTTGGTTATATGATATAGAATGATTTCTTCCAATCAAGTATGGCATTTTCTTGATATGCATCCTCGAACGAGTATCACTTCTATTTTGTGTACAAACACAATATTTACGACTCAACTTGTCAAAATCATACAAAAATGGAAAATAATATACTTGGGTAGAACCATTAGAAATTGGAAGATTCTGATTGTGTAAATTTGCATATTTCTGTAAATTGTATACGTAATGAGGTACATACAGTTTGGAATTGTGCATAATTGATAGTGACCATTAGAGATTGCAAATATGTAATTGTTTTTTTCTAACTCTGTATAATACTGGTACTTACATCTTGATATGATAAACTTATTGACTGATTTGGTGAGCTCGGCAAGTTTTTTATTTATAAATTTGAATATTTCATATGAATTTGTTTGTTTTTCAGGGAGTGAAGGAAAAACAACAACAACAATCAAAGTTTATTTTGTTGGAATGCGAAAATATTAGGACAATGTAATGGAGAAACTGTCTTCATTATACGAGGTTTGTTCAACTGAAACCCATCTTTGGTCAGGTTAGCCTTGGATACAATCTGACCATTGGAAAGATCTAGTAGGACTTATACAATCAAAGACTCTTCTGGGTGACTACAACCTGTTGAGATCAAAAGAATGCATAAGTCAAAGTAAAACTGCGCTAAGAGTTTTGACAGGGATCCTAACGGGACATTGTCGCCTGAATGGGCACCTGAAAAAGCTCAAAATAGTGGAGGAAGAAGAATGCAGATTTTGTGGAATGGAAGAAGAAACCTCCATCCACATACTTTCCAACTGCACAGCACTCCAGAATCCTAGAGCACAGCACCTGGGAGATTACTGGATAGAAGAGGAACATTTGCCTAAGTTGAAGCCTGCAGACATCCTAAAATTCCTCCGGGAAACAGGACTAAAGGAACTACTAGTTTCTGAGACTCTCCTCAGAAACTGAGTAGAAGTAAGGGGGCACAATAGATCTTTTAGGTCTCAGTGAATGTCACCCCAAAATCACACATACATACAAACAATTGTAATCATTCAACTGACGTTTTCCAACATTAGTAGTGTATGCAAACGTCACACTGATCTGTTTATTTCGTTTATATTTGACAGCGATTTTAAGTATTGTGACTTTGAAATGGCGTTTGTTGTTAACAATCCGTCCAAATAGATAATGCTTGGCCTCATGTTGCCAACGTAGTGGAAGAAAATCTGCAACAAAAGAAATGGAGGATATTAGAGCATCCACCCTATAGTCCCGATTTATCGCCTTGCGATTTTCACATCTTTGGGCCACTAAAAAAGGCGTTAAAAGGTAACCGTTTTCAGTCGGACGCAGAAGTACAAAACGCTGTGAAAGAATTTTTCCAGCAGCAGCAACAAGAATTCTATTGATTCTATTTGATTGTAAGTATACATAATTATTATTGATATTTTAACATCCGGCAGTAGAAAAAACAATGTCAGGTGAATATAAAATAGGTCTTTTTGTTCTATCCTCCAATGATTGAATTTTATTTGTGTCGTAAAATTTAACTTTTATTTTTATAACAGATTAATAGTTACAACCCTTACTACGTTTAACCTTCCTATAATTCTAAAATAAAATTAATCATTGTACGTCCACGGATGGGGTATAGGTGAAAAATGTTTAAATATCAGTTTTAGTGAAAAATGTCATTCTTGATCAAAAGTTTTGCCTGTTCTGAAACCCCATAAAATGAAATAAAATTCAAGTTTTTCAAAACGCGTCTCATTTTATAGCCAGTTTTATGAAAACCGTATGAATTTTTGCACAGTCACTTGGTACATGGTAAACGTCAATCACTAGATTAATACATCGTTTTCGTTTCATAAAACTGGCTATAAAAAGGGACGGGTTTTGAAAAACTTGAATTTTATTTCACTTATGGGGTTTCAGAACAATCAAAATTTTTTATTAAGAATGGCATTTTTCACTAAAACTAATATTTTAAAATATAGGATACCCCATCCGTGGACACGCTGTACAACCTAGTATAATTTCATTTGGTCATTGCAATGACTAGTCATTGGGTCATTGTATTACAACTAAGCAACAAGAAGGTATGCAACGGAACAGGCAGGAACAATGCATGTTTGGTTGCATAACTATTAGGGAGGTGTGGTAACTTTCTAGTAGATGGCAGCACCGAACAATATTTTTTTCGATTTACCTCTAATTACAACTAGATTGAAACTTTAGGTAGGTAACATTCTCAACAATATCTATTTTCTTTTTAGTTACGACATCGGTATGTATCTCGATCTTAATAGCGTTCTTAAGGCAATTCGAAGCAGTTGAATTCAAGTAAGAAGAACGATTTGGGGCGAAATTGTATTGCCGTATATAGAAAATATCCATGTTGCAATGGATCGTTTTGTATGCATGTGTTTTCGTAGGTCGGTAGGATCCAAGCAACATGTGACACTATCAATTTTATAGTGTAAGTTGATTCTAAAAATACCTGTGAATATATACTTTCAATAAAGGTTTTTTATTTAATTGTATTTTTATTCACATATCCGTTTGATCTCGATAGATAGATATCGGAAAATCTGTGCATGAATTTGCAAATTCATTGTTATGATAGGGAAAATCCCTGAAAACAGCGCTATCTATTGAAAAATCTATGAACTAACAAAAATTAGTTCACAGGTTTTATGATAGATGGCGTCACTTTTGTGTGAATCCCAGAAAATAGCAGCGCCATCTATGAAAAAATCCATGAACTAACAAGACGAAATTCGCAGGTTTTTTCATAGATGGCGCCACTCTCGTGTGAATCCCAGAACAACAGCGTCATCTATCAAAAAACCCGTGAACTATTTTTTAAAAATCTGCAAAATTCTTCTAGTTAGTTCATGGGTTTTTTCAGAGATGGCGCCACTCTCGTGTGAATCCCAGAACAGCAGCGCCATCTATCAAAAAACCCGTGAACTATTTTTTAAAAATCTGCGAAATTCTTCTAGTTAGGTCGTGGGTTTTTCATAGATGGCGCCACTCACGTGTGAATCCCAGAACAGCAGCACCATCTATCAAAAAACCTGTGAACTATTTTTTCTTAGTTCTTGGGGTTTTTTCATAGATGGCGCCGCGTTTTTGTGAATCCCAATAAAAAAACTTAAGAACTAACTTTTCGCCAGAAATTCAGTGAACATTCAGCAATACAAACCTGAATGGTACCGGTTATTGAAGAAAAAATTAAAGGGAGGAAAGGGGTGAGGGAAGATAATGAATCAAGCAATTTCACCTTTTAATTATATCTAATCAAAAAGAAGCACAAACATTTTATTTATAAAAGATAAATGCAGTTTTGAGTTTCGTACGCGACTTTTTTAATGGCAGTTTTCATCCCTGCATACTTGAGTGGTCGCCAAATAAAAAGTCGGTGTTCGCAGAGCTTTACTTTTTAAAAATTTTGAGCAAAGCGGTTCCTATAGACATAAAAACTTAACAAAATTACAAAAACAACAAGCTAATGACTTTCAATAATTTACGTTATATATTAAAAAGCATCCCATCTAGTTTAACAAGCTCAAGTGACTGAAAATGTTGTATTTAATCAAACTAATTGTAGAATATGTGTAAGAAAAAGACAAGGAATTTTAAAATGTGGAAAATATTTTTTGAAAGCCAAGGGATACTGAGTTTTTGTTCATTTTACCTATACAAGACCATTACCTGGCATCTGAATTTGTCAAACTAGATTGGACACTGTTTGACTGGATTATAAAGCCAAAAGTAACAAGAAGTTAGTATACCGTCGCTTTCGCCAAATTTTGAAAAAGGCAGTGTTGGGAGCGCTGAATTTTTTAAAATTTGGCGAAAGCGACGGGATACTAACTTTTTGCTCATTCTACCTATAATTGGTAAATATTGTATGATAAAGTTTTATTTTTGGCATGAATACATTTCTAGTTATCTGAATTGGTCAAACTAGATTGGACACTGTTTGACTGGATTATTAAGCCAAATGTAACAAGAAGTTAGTATCCCGTCGCTTTCGCCAAATTTTCAAAAAGGCAGTGTTGGAAGCGCTGAACTTTTTAAAATTTGGTGAAAGCGACGGTATACTGGCTTTTTGCTCATTCTACCTATAATTGGTAAATATTGTACGACAAAGTTTTATTTTTGGCATGAATACATTTCTAGTCATCTGAATTTGTCAAACTAGATTGGACACTGTGACACTGTTTGACTGGATTATTAAGCCAAATGAAACAAGAAGTTAGTATCCCGTCGCTTTCGTCAAATTTTCAAAAATATTTTCTACGTAAGATGAATTTTCTTCTCGGTATCTATATCTTCCAAAGTAATTTGAAATATTTTCATGGGCGATTCGTTATTAAATTTCAAGCAGAGATGTTCCTATAAACGTAAAAATTTTACAAATCAGCGAGCTTATGACTTCTAACTAATGACTTGTAATAATTTGCGGTATACACTGTGTTATTCGTAAGATGCGACATAGGGATTCCAGTACAAGACTGTCCAACTGTTCTACCAAATAGCGTTCATAAACAATAATAACAGATTTGGAAAGGTCGTTGTATGATAAGTTCAAATGCACTAAGTTTCTTACATTCGCTCTGGTTTAATAAAACAATGGATAGTTAGGTTCACAAAAGTCGAACTCCATTTTCATACCACTTTCGAATACTCTCGACCACGTAGGAGATAGTCAGACTGGTAGTAGCGCGGGAAGTTTGAAAGTTAAACGTGAATAAGTATCGCTGTTCGATTCCAGGCTGTGGTGTTTTCATTATTCGAAAGTGTACTACTTTTTTAAACATAACTATCCATTTTTCTTTTAAACCAGAGCGAATTTAAGAAAATTAAAAGTGTATTTGAACTCATTTTTCAACGACCTTTCCAAATCTATTATTATTTTTTATGAACGCTATTTGGTAAAAAAGTCAGCTCACGTTTGTCAGTTTTGTACAGGAATCCCTATGTCACATCTTATAAATAACACAGTGTATTATACACATAATAGAAGTCACTCATTGAGGGAGCAAATCAAGAGAATGCCATACTTGATTTGAAGAAATCATTATATATCATATAACCAAAAATAAAACACAAACCTTCCATTTCAAATTTAATAGAAACATATTTGGCACAATTTCAAGTGACAAAGTTATAACCTAAAAAAAGATATATTTTTCAATAAACAACCTCTATTTGCTCCTCAAGATAAGGTTAGGTTAATATTAGAATATAGGTACTTACACAATAATTGTGTATAGGTAGGTACTTACACCTATAGCATTTTTTAACATGCAGTAAATCCATCGAAGTTTTAAAATATTCATATGACCATAATAAACAGTGAAAAATATGTTGTTGATTTATTTTCCTGAAAGCAAACAAATATTGAAATGATTTTAGCAGGCAATGTGGTATGTTATTATTTTGAATTACTTGAATTTACAAATAACACCCTCACCAATGACCACTAGAACTGAATCAGATAATAGTTAATTCTGGGGTAGCTCCTATTATTATTTATTGTACATCTGTTATTCTACAACATCCAACCGGCAGAAACTGCTGGAGAAATAGCCAATTGGATTTTTTGCAGATAATAATTTGACCATATTTCTATCTATCATAACATCTTGATGAACAATTTTCACAAAATGATTGAAGGATGTGAATGATTATTAAATGCTTTAGTAAGATTATAGATTCTAGTTTTTATAGATGAATAAAAACCTAACCTAACCTAACCTAACCTAAACAAATTAATATATTAATGTATATTTCAACATACCGCCTTTGGATCAAGAAGTGTAATTCCGGAATGCTAATATTAATATTGTTACCAGAAGTTTCGTTCACGGAGAAATTAATTAATATAATACAATAAACAGAAAAATAGTGGAAAATAAGCCATTTCAAATGAAATAACTGATGTGTTCTTTTTTCTTTTTACGGAATTAGCTCGAGCAGATCAAAGCTGAACAGACTATCGCAAAAGATCACAGAAATGTCAACCATAGTATACTGGTATAAGATAGTGAGGTCAATCAATACAAATGTTGTTCGGTACCGCCATCTACTAGTAAATTACCACATCTCTCTAATGAGTATGCAACTAAACATGCATTGTTTCTGCCTTCTTTGTTGCTTATAGTTGTGATACAGAGTGTCCAAATGAAATTATACCAGGTAATACAATAATTGATTTTATTTTAAAATTATAGAAATTCTCCACTTTGTAAGGGTGGAAACTATTTATTTATTATGACAGCTTAATTCACAATCAAGAAACAAATAAAATTCAATCATTGGAGGAAGAACATAGAATAAACATAGACCTTCTCCAAGATAGATATTGGAGAAATTCAACTGACTATTTGCTCGTCACGCCATTTCAAATCAAATAATATGAAATATAATGACAATTTTAAGTTGTAATACATAATGTCCAAATGAAATTACACTAGGTTGTACAATTATATATGTATTATAGCTTATTGTACATCTGTTGTTCTACAATACCCTACTGGTCCAATAAAAGTGTTACTCTAGTTATTAAAGCAGCACATTTAAAACTTGTAGAAATAATCATGTCTAAAATAAAATAATATATTCACAATTACTGAAGAGAAATCATTTTGAAATTAAGGACAAATAGTCAATTGGATTTTCTAAAAGCTTATCTATCAAGAGACAACACTGAGACGCCCAAGTGCATGCAAAATTTTAGTTCACTGGTCCATTTTTTGTCAGGTAGGTGGCATGCATGTTAATACATGGTTAAGATTGGTTCCTAGATCTCGGAATTGATATAACAAGAACGCAAACTACAATCCGTATCAAGTGCTTCTTTCTAGATGATGCTCCCACTTTAGAAAGGCCTTTGATATTGATAAAAACAGAGCTTTTAACTGGATCAGGGGTACATTGGCTTCTTTGCAACCTTGAAGAACTTGCAATTGCTTCTGTGATAGACATTACAGCTTCCTATACAATTGAACGCACAAAATAAGTACAAATTATGGTTTCAAAGAATTAATGTTATTTGGAATCTAAAGCTGCCAGAAACCGAGATAGGGTAATATCATTGTCTAAAAAAGTTTAGCCAATGATAATAACGACAAGTTGTCCGTAAGTCCGTATAATATATATGAAACAGGTTCCATGAAATCTGAAAACCCCCAAGTAACCGCGCTGAAATTCTCGGCTAAATACAGAAAACTCGAATGTTTTGATAAAATTATAATAAAATGGGAGAGAAAAAAGATTATGAGAGGAATCACTTTCATTGTCTTTTATTCTTTATTTGAATACTTTCAATTTCTACCACATTTGGGAAATTGACAACCTTCCACTTATAAATGATGGTGTTAATGTTGTTAATATTATTTGAATGCAAGTAATGGTTATTACAAATACATACGTTTCATGCTGTTTTATAGGTAGGTTAGGTGAGCAGAAATAAAAATTAGTCTGCTAACATACCTTCAATGTGAGATGCTGTTCTCTAAAGTTTAATGTTGATTTTTTAAAAGTGTTTTGCTAGGAAATATACACGACTCGCAGTTTCCGTGTAATAAAATTCAGGAAACTATCGTGGTCTGTGAAACTATCTTCGGTGAAATGACGGTTACGAAAAAAAAAACAATCAGCTTTGACACAAGATAAAAAAGTTATTATAGGGTTCCTCAATTGGTTCCTCACATCGAAAAATTAAATTATCACAAAAAATCGTGCAAAAAATGTTACATAGCCTGGCATAGCCACAATCTGTGGCCACAATGAGAACCATAGATAACATACAATTGAATGAGAACCATAGACAAAATAAATTATATTACATTTCTCTATGATGAGAACTATGAAACCTATGAAATGTTTACATAAAAGCTTCAAACTAATGGTAATGTCAGAAATGAAAGAAGAACTGTCGACAGAGTACAGAGTGAGATTTTTGACTGCTGTCGACTGGAATAATAATCTGTGAATTGTAGAGAGCGACGGTAGCAGAGTCCATAGATAACACATACAGAGCAGAGTCCCAGTCCCCTGAGATAAAACGATGTGAGTAAAGCTGCATTTACATTCAATAGAGGAGTTCAGTCTAAGGTCAGTGTGGCCAACAAAAAGTGGTTTTTCTGACAAGAATGACAGTTAATGTCTACCTCTTAAAACATAGGATTTTTGCATATTTTTCATCATTGCGAACATCTATATTGCTTTATTAAAATAATGAATACACCCCCGAAGCGTAAATCTTGGAATTTGAAATGACTTTTTAGCTGAATACACAGCACCTCGGTGGCCAGAAATTCCAGGAACTCTTACATGTCACCATTTCATTTCTGTTATCTGTCACTAGTTATGTCAGATGTCAGTGGAAAAAGTAATTAGAAGAATAGAGATACACCTAACTAGAAATGCTACAAAAATCTAATCGAAAATGGACATACAGAATTGAACGAATATCAACAAAAATAAATATAACTGACATTTGACATAATTAGTGACTGAATAGAGGAGTTCAGTCTAAGGTCAGTGTGGCCAACAAAAAGTGTTTTTTTCTGACAAGAATGACAGTTAATGTCTACCTCTTAAAACATAAGATTTTTGCATGTTTTTTATCATTGCGAACATCTATATTGCTTTATTAAAATAATGAATACACCCCCGAAGCCTAAATCTTGGAATTTAAAATGACTTTTTAGCTGAATACACAGCACATCGGTGGCCAAAAATTCCAGGAACACTTGGCATGTCACCATTTCATTTCTGTTATCTGTCACTAGTTATGTCAGATGTCAGTGGAAAAAGTAATTAGAAGAATAGAGATACACCTAACTAGAAATGCTACAAAAATCTAATCGAAAATGGACATACAAAATTAAACGAATATCAACAAAAATAAATATAACTAAAATTTGACATAACCAGTGACAGAATTACAGAAATTAAATGGTGACCGGCAAGAGTTCCTGGAATTTTTGGCCACCGATGTGCTGTGTATTCAGCTAAAAGGTCATTTTAAATTCCAAGATTTACGCTTCGGGGGTGTATTCATTATTTTAATAAAGCAATACAGATTTTCGCAATGATAAAAAACATGCAAAAATCCTATGTTTTAAGGGGTAGACATTAACTGTCATTCTTGTCAGAAAAACCACTTTTTGTTGGCCACACTGACCTTAGACTGAACTCCTTTATTGGGAAAAGTAGAATTCGATAGATGGCGCTCTGAAATGTCAATGTTATCATAGCAACGAGTAAAACAAATCGGCTGGTATAAGCCCTTTGATATTTAAGTGGTTTTATTTTGCTGTTTTAGTTGTTTTCAGTGTGTGTTTTGTAAAACTTTTGCTTTTTCTATGATTGTGCTTTAGTATTTTGTGTTGTTAAACTAAACTTTGACTCCTAATATTTTTATTTTTGAAGTAATAGGTATGGTTGATATTTGTGAAAAGTACAACAAGCGTTCAATTAACTGTTTAATTTTAGGCCTGATTTCTGTTTTCAATTCATTTTTGATATAATTATATATACAAAGTTGCAGGGAAGGTAGGTTTGTATTGAGTAATATTTTAAATCTTTAATTCCGACTTATTTTTTCTTTGATCTGCAATGAAAACAAAAAATAGAATAACATAACCTCTCCCATAATATCTCTGATTATATAAGAATATCACCTCAGAAACGATGACAGTTGAGTTAAATAGGAAAACACAGTTTTAAACTTGTCACTGACACAAAATTAAATAAATAAAGTATGAATTTACGGTAATTACGTTGACTTGCATATAATACAAAAGCAATGCAAAACGAATTATTTTACTCGTTGCGCCAGTTACAATTTTTTCCGCCAGAGGTCTCATTGAATTCTACTCCGCCAAAATGTATATTGTACAACAACAACTCAATTTTATTTGATATATGCGACCAAGGAAATTGTCGAAAAAGGTACAATTATATATTCTAAGGTAATACTGAAGGTATCAGAGAATACAAAGACAAAGCATAAACAAATATAAGTAATTGTGGCTGGAAGTTGCTCCTCGTGGATGGATGCTTGTCCTCCATGGTTGGAAGATATCCCCAGCCAGTAGAAAATATAATCAATCGGTCAAAAAGTCCACGACCGACAGAAAATATTCCCCGCCGGCTTACAGGATGTTTTCTACCGGCTGCACCCTGCCAGAAGTTTTGTCTTTACTAGCAAAGTGCAGTATTAAAAATATACAAACAGGTACAAATAAATTTTAAACAATTGTATGTCGAATAACAACAAAATATTAACATCTAGGTAGTAACATTTATTACAATATTTTGACCAAAAACATTAAACACAAATTACCAATATCACCACTACTTTACCAACCCCTACTACACTCAAGCTTGAGCATGCAAATACTAAACTCATGCAGTTGAGAGAATAAACATGCAAAGGATACTTTACCAAATGATATAAGGCTTATAAGTTTTATTATAATTGAGAGATCTATCCCTAAAAAAATTTCTGAAACAGAAAATCAAACAAAATTAAAAAATTCTTTAAAAATTCGACTCTATGAAGCCTGTAAGAAAATGTTAGTGTGCTGAAAAGGAAGCGCTGAAAAAAATGTACATTACCAATGTCTGTTGGAAAAAGAACCAGATTGAGAAAGAAAGGCAGGATAATATTTAGAAAAATGAGGAAGGACATGTCTTTTGAGGAAATAACCAACTCATAAAAGAAAGGGAGGACAATAGTTAGAAAAATAAGGAGTGACATAGGCTACCTATGTCTTTTGAAAAAATAACCAACTCTTGGAAGAAATAGAGGACAATATTTAGAAAAATGAGGAGCGACATAGCTTACCTATGTCTTTTGAAAAAATAAGTAACTCTTGAGAGAAATGGGGGACAATATTTAGAAAAATGAGGAGCGACATAGCTTACCTATGGCTTTTTAAAAAAATAACCAACTCTTGAAAGAAATGGAGGACAATAGTTAGAAAAATGAGGAGCGACATAGCTTACCTATGTCTTTTGAAAAAATAATCAACCCTTAAATGAAATGGAGGACAATATTTAGAAAAATGAGGAGCGACATAGCTTACCTATGTCTTTTGGAAAAACAACCAACTCGTAAAACAAAAGTATGAAAATAAAGTAGCCATTTTACATGTAACTGATTTGGCTTCTACGATATTTTGATAGCCCATACTGGGCAACTATTTCCCCAGCTTGTCATCCCATTCCATACCCATTCGACAAACGGAAAACACTTAAGCGCACTCGCCCTATCCGGTTGACTGCTCGCTTTGGAAACGAGGCTTACCAACAACCTAAGGAACAAGCACTATACCACAGTGTGGTACTACGTGCATCCGTGCAGGAAAAAGTCAATCGCAAACCACTCAGTTTGAACATGTGACGTACTTAACAGGTAAAATTAAAAAGTCTAGGAATGTCTGTTGAAAAAAGAACCAACTTGTGAAAGAAATGCAGGATAATATTTAGAAAAATGAGGAATGACATAGCTTACCTATGTCTTTTGAAAAAATAACCAACTCGCGAATGAAAGGGAGGAAAATACTTAGAAAAATGAGGAATGACATAGCTTACCTATGTCTTTTGGGAAAAAATAACCAACTTGTGAAAGAAAGACAGGACAATATTTAGAAAAATTAGAAACGACATTGCTTGTGGATGTGGTTGGTGCTTGTAGATGGAAATTTGTCCCCCGTGGCTGGAAGATGACCCCAGCCAGTATAAAATATAATCAATCGGTCAAAAAGTCTACAACCGACAGAAAATATTCCCCACCGGCTTACAGGATGTTTTCTACCGGCTGCACCCTGCCAGAAGTTTGTCTTTACTAGCAAAGTGCAGTAATACAAAAATATACAAACAATAACAATAATAATAAACATTTATTACACACAGCATAAAGATAACTTAAAACTAACACCACTATTTTACCAACCCCTACTACACTCAAGCTTGAGCATGCAAATACTAAACCCATGCAGTTGAGAAAATAAAAATGCAGAGTAGAAATTCTGTAGAGCCTAATATCCATCGCTGATAAAATTTCTGTAACAGAAACTCAAACAAAATTAAAAAATTCTTCAACAATTCGATGGAATCTCTGAAGCCTGTAAGAGAGTGTTAGTGTGCTGAAAAGGAAGCGCTGAAAAAAATGTTTAGTCCATAACCGCCAAGTATAGCCGTTTTGCATGTAACCTCCTTGGGATCTACAATATTTTGATAGCCCATACTGGACAACTATTTCCCCAGCTTGTCATTCCCATTCCATACCCATTCGACAAACGGAAAACACTTTGCGCACTCGCCCCGTCTAGTTGACTGCTCGCTTTGGAAACGAGGCTTACCGACAACCTAGGAACGAGCACTTTCCCACAGTGTGGTACTACGTGCCTCCGTGAAGGAAAAAGTCAATCGTAAACCACCAATTTGGAATACATGTGGCCAACTTGAACAGTAAAATAAAAGGCTTACCAATGTCTGCTGAACAAACAACCAACTCGCAGAAGAAAGAGAGGACGATATTTAGAAAAATGAGGAATTTTTGGAAAAAATGGGGGACAATATTTAGAAAAATGAGCAACGACATGGGTTTTTGGATATAAAGGCTGAAAGCTACCCCTCGTAGATGGAATTGTGTCCCCCATGGCTGGAAGAAGACCCCAGCCAGTAGAAAATATAATCAATCGGTCAAAAAGTCTACAACCGACAGAAAATATTTCCCACCGGCTTACAGGATGTTTCTCTACCGGCTGCACACTGCCAGAAATTTGCCTTTACTGGAAAACTGTAGGAAAAAAATGTACATACATGAACAAATAATTTTTAAGTTAAATATTTACATTTTCAATGATAATTTTACCAAAAGGTGAATTAACCTATGTCCTATGGAAAAAGGAATATAAAAGAATAATATAATAATTAGGAAAATATGGAAAACAATATAAATAAATTATAAACAGTTTTAAATAATATATAAATAGTAACAATATTCCAAGCTCATATATACAGGATGTACCAATATTACGACAAACTTCGGTATATGGGTTATTTTAAGAGATATCAAAAAATGTTATTAACAAATATAGTAGATGTGCCGAAGGTCCATATTTTGAAATTATATCGAACTATACAGAGTGCTGCATAACACCGTTACAAACCAAACATATGATTTTTCAAATGGGAACCTCTGTATATTATACCGAATTCGGATTGGTTACATTTTTTTGAAGCTTTTGATGTGAGGTTTTGCCACGTTATACAGAGTACTTCAAACGATATGGACACGTTTATGTGAAAATCTTAGGTAAATCAACGCTCTGTGGCTTGTTGTACGTTGAAGAAAAAAAAAGTATTTTGCCAAACAGAGTTTCCTAACATAATGCAATATCTACGAATCCTATTTAATTTCAATTATATTCTTTCTTATATACAGGGTGAACGGAAACTCGAACCTGTCATTTTCTTTCTTCTTTCAAATGGAACACCCTGTATTTTATAGCAAAAATAGAATCTTCGATTATGTAACTTTAATTTTTGTCAAGCATCACCTATACCCAAAGTTTATGAAAACACCGTTATTTTGTAATATTTATTGTAAAATATAACTACTGACCTATTATGTGAAAGACTTAAACGTTGTATGTAACAAAAATCCTAATTAATGATAAATTTTAATGAACAATTTATTCTAAACAAAACTAGCCACCAAAAGTATAATCCCAACCGTAATATTAAACTAAAGGTTCTAAATGTTCACCGTAAACATCAATGCAATGCTGCAGAATAGTTCAAATGATTGACTAACATTTCTCAGCATATCAACGTTAGCAGATCGAAATGCCGTCATCTCTAATAGCCGGGGATTTTATAAACTTATTTCTCACAAGACTCGAAAAAAATAAATACACTTTTGTTAAATCGGGTGACCGAGCTGGCCAATCAGTCTTACAGCATTGCATTGATGTTAACGGTGAACATTTTGAACCTTCATCTTAATATTACTGTTAGGATTATACTTTTGGTAGCTAGTTTTTTTTTAAAATGAATTATTCATTCAAATTCATCATTAATTAAAATTTTTTGTTACATACAACGTTTATTGCTTTCACATAATAGGTCTGCAGTAGTTATATTTTACAATGAATATTACAAAATAACTGTGTTTTTATAAACTTTGGGTATAGGGAATGCTTGACAAAAATTAAAGTTACATAATGTCTGTTGAAAAAAGAACCAACTTGTGAAAGAAATGCAGGATAATATTTAGAAAAATGAGGAACGACATAGCTTACCTATGTCTTTTGAAAAAATAACCAACTCGCGAAAGAAAGGGAGGAAAATATTTAGAAAAAAGAGGAACGACATAGCACTTGTGAAAAAAAGAAAGGACAATATTTAGAAAAATAAGGAATGACATTGCTTGATGCTGAAAATTACCCTTCGTAGATGGAAATTTGTCCCCCGTGGCTGGAAGATGACCCCAGCCAGTAGAAAATATAATATAAATATAAACTGTTTTAACTTCTTAATAATTTTTAACAATATTCCAAGTTCTTATATATAAATTATTAGCAGTAAGCATTTATTTCCATGCAGTATATAACTTACTATATTGATGAATGTTTTAAACTATTTCAAAATTAAGGGGTACTCAATTTGTTCATACATTTTTAATCAGTTAAACTTTTTGTATAAAAATTATTCCTAAAAGATCCAAAACATTTTAAAAACACTGTATTTATTCATTATCAATAGGAGTAGTAGTAGTGGGAAATAAAGGTAGGATAATACATTGAAGAAATATAGGAAATAACAAAGCTACCATATGTTTTTGGGAAATAAGTAAATACAGAATGAATTTGATAAAATAAATACCCAACTTAACAATAAGTAAAAGGATTTGGAAAGTATATCTTATTCTATTGCTGAATATTTTAAACTATTTCAAAATTAGCAGGTACTCAATTTGATGGTAAATTTTGAATTGGTCAAATTTTTTATACAAATTATTTTTAAAAGATCCAAAATATTTTATAAACACTTTATTTATTCATTATCAATAGTAGTAGTAGTAGTAGTAAGTGGGAAATAAAGTGAGGATAAAACATTAAAGAAATATAGGAAATAACAAAGCTACCATTTATGTTTTTTGGAAAATAAGTAAATACAGAATACATTTTATAAAATAAGTATCCAACTTAATAATAATTAAAAATATTTGGAAAATATAAAACCTATTCTATTGATGAATGCTTTAAACTATTTCAAAATTAGCTGGTAGGTACTCAATTTGTTGATAAATTTTGAATTGGTCAAATTTTTGAATACAAATTATTCATAAAAGATCCAAAATATTACAAAAACACTGTATTTATTTATTTATTATTAATAGTACCTAGTTGTAATAGTGGGAAATAAAGGAAGGATAATAAATTGAAAAAATATAGGAAATAACAAAGCTACCATATGTTTTTGGGAAATAATTAAATACAGAATAAATTTTATAAAGTAAGTATCCAACTTAAAAATATTTGGAAAATATAAAACCTATTCTATTGATGAATGCTTTAAACTATTTCAAAATTAGCTGGTACTCAATTTGTTGATACATTTTGAATTGGTCCAATTTTTGTATACAAATTATTCATAAAAGATCCCAAAAATTTCAAAAACACTGTATTTATTTATTTATTATTAATAGTAGTTGTAATAGTGGGAAATA
>CAJUYH010007889.1:0-16545 GCA_910591685.1 Galerucella tenella | reverse complement strand
ATTCAGGTCGTGAATAAATGACGTTTTATAAGAAAAAATAATGATTTGAATTCCTTCATAGATTGCATTAGTATTTTGCACCTGATAAACAACTGATTTTCAAATTTTTTCCTGCTTATTCATCCGCTGTAGCTGCAGGGATGGGAATTTTCACACTCTGAACTACGGAATTTTATAGCAAATTTCACGCTCTATAACTTTGCTTCCATAAATATGCCCGATAAACTTAATACTTTTCGAGTAAAATTCGAAAACATGGCGAAAAACAGGCCAATTTTTTATTGTTTCGGCTATAAACTGTAATTGTGCAATTAGCACAGCCTGAAAATCGGTAGAGATAATTGATTATAATTAACCATGATATTTTTGAAGGATTCCATCAAAAATCTCGCCTACTGCTCTTACATCCACCTTTAATGCTAACCCGACTGCACTATAAACTGAAGGACATATGTTTGACGTTTTTGTCAATACAGAATTCAAAACACATCAAAACACATGTAGGTACCTCCCACTGGTGCTGCCCATAGCGGATCTTTTTTAAGTCTCCCCATCAGGAATAGCGGTAATTAAAATTATTGTTGGCAAATAATGCTTGTTTCGTCTGTTATTCCGTTTATAATTATATTGAAGAGTGAGGGCATAGAAACTAAGTCATATTTTGTTAATCATCCCTGTCCCGCATACTTTTATTTCGTATGCTAGGTACATTTTTTATTAGATGCTGATATTCGGAAAAGTAAATGGAAAAACGGGATTATAGTTGCTTAATTAAATGTATGGTGAAGTTTTAAGGTCTTCCATTTCAACATTAGTTATATTCAGGCATCTGTACGCGTAAGAATTTGACCTACATTTCCAGGGCGGACAATATACGATAAGCCATTATAGACGTTTTCATCATTCATTTGAGGGAAGGGTCGTTGAAAGCAACGGTTTTCACCATCTCTATCCGTTTGCTCCGTTGGTCAGTGAATGTGTTCTGATGGTGATTCCAGCGGTCTTGTTTGTAATTTCAGTTATTATTATGAGAAGAAATTATGGGGAATACATATTCTACAGTGTTTCCACTGAAAAAAAAAGGAAACTTATTATTCTCAGTTTGAAATAAAAAGTCATGCTTAGGAGTAGAGGCATCATATTCAATTGGATTCAGTGCACATGATGAAAAAAATTAAATTTTATCATTTTACAGTAGATTTTATGAGAAACCTTATCAATTTTTGCACTAAATTTGAAATTATAATAATACTTAAGACGTTTACGATGTTCCTATGAGTAACTGTCAATCTTAGTAAATACTTTCCAAACTGTAGATATCAAAGATAATAGTTGAATATAAATAACTTAAAAAGTATAATTCGATGGCATATATCCAGAGAAGTAGTTGTTGCTTCTTGGTGAACGGTAAATACTTTTTAAACTGTAATTTTTCAAATATTGCTCTTCAACAATGATCATTATCTTGTAAAGTGCTGTGGTATTCGGGATGTCTGGTACATATTATACTCGTTACGAGAAATGAATTCCAAAAATCATTAAAGAAATTCGATGGCCCCGGATATATTGAAAACAAAAAAAAAGCGAAAGGCTTATGGTGAAGACAATGATTCTGCTATTACCCTGATTATGCATTCAGGGAAAATCCCCAGTTGAATTTAGAAAAGGGCAACATATTGTTTCGTGCAGGAGCTACTTCCATAAAATATTCAAGCAAAATCATGAATGTGGCATGAGACCTCAGGAAATATATTTGGAATTCCTTGACAAGCTTTCAATACCTCAATTAGATAACCTTTCCTTGGAACAAAGGCGTCTTTCCAGCATAATAGCTGTTCGTCACATGAGAGGTTTTAGAACAAGCAAAAGCTTTTTATCAAGAATGGCATGAAAATAATATATAGGAGCCAGGAGGAACTTTCTGTAGAACTAATGTGTGTGCAAAGAGAAAATTTATCAACAATAAAAGATAATATATGTCATACCCAACTAGCAACATGGAATTCTAAGAGGACTGAATTGTTGTATAATAGTCGAATACCGTTGTTTCAAGGACTTTCTATTTCTATTAGGCCTTTTGTTGCGATAATTTTGTTTTTTAAAGAAAATTGTTGTATTAAATGATTCTATAGTGACTTTTACAATAAATGCTATAACGCATTATACGATCATTTCTTTTAAAATGATATAATACCTTATAAGCCAGTTTATACAATATCAAAAATATCATTTTATAAGACTTTTATACCTATTGTATAAGAGTTCTATAATATACTATATAACTAACAGCTACAACATTATAAAATAGTTACTTAAGCTTGTCTTATTGAAGCTGTATAATGTTGTATAATAAATATTGTATAGCATTCAATTGCGTTGCATTATGAAAACACTTTTTAGTTGTATAGTGCCTAAATATTCTTCGTTATAAAACAGTTATGGTATACCGTTCCATTTTACAATAAAATATTGTTTAAGGCATTTCTTTGGGATAAAATTGTTGTTTAATAAATCGCCATGTTTAAATAAGCAATTCTTGTACCGCTATCGCCGCCATTATAAGCAATTGAGTTGGAAACATGGAACTATATTGAAAAATGTGACTTTATCATTATTTAGAGAATTATATTGTGAGAGAATATCCATATGAAGTGATAAACTATTAAAGTGATAAAAAAAGTATTTTAGAATATTCTATTTTATTATATTTTTTAAGTATCTACTTGAAACTTAACCAGAATTGAAGCGGTTCATTTTCTTGCCAAATATATACCTATAATCTATCAGTAAAATTTGCGGCGCATCAAAATTTGTGCTATTAAACCATCCAAATGAAATTATAATTTTTACTATCGAGGTCCGCCCAAACGGCCCAAGTCGTTTTAATAAGTCTCCATTTCTACACATGAAATGTATGATGCACGTTCAAGTTGAAATATAATTTGGTTCTGATATTCTTCACTAAAAAATGAAATGATCTTATAAACTGCTAGATGACAAAATGTTTCCATTGTGCTCGAAATCACAGCATTATAAAAAAATATATTGCATTATACAACCATTTTGTAAGACCTTCATAGTGTCGTTTCAATTCCATTTTATAGATGTGACTACATGACACACTATTAAATCATTTTATAGTAGCTGTATAAATGATTATAAAACAGTCATATAAGAGTTGTATAAACTTTTAATAGCAATGTTATACAAACAAACAGTTGTATAAAAATGGACCCTTTTCAGTTGTATAAGGATCATATAATTGTTTTGTAGACCGTTATAAGAATTAAAGTATCCTATAAGACATATCTTGTAGCTGTTTATACAAACCTTATAGGATTTAAATTGCTACTTGGGTAAAAACGCTATTTTTCCTTCACCCGATAAATGATGAATATTTATAAATATTATATTCATATTTATATTGAACACAATAACAGTAATTACTCGTATTTCTATAAAAAATTGTACAATATTGTAATAATGGTATTACCTCAGGTACCTCAGGTATTACCATGGATATAGAAAAACTATTAACATTTTATTCATATTTATTGAGCATAATAATTATTGTACTATTGTACTATTCATTATGTAACACGCTTGTAAGGAAGAAAGAAGTGTCGACGAAGACAAAGCTGATCGTCTACAAAATCATATTCAAACCGATCCTAATTTATGGTTGTGAAAGCTGGGTACTCACAGAACAACAGAAGAGCAAAATACAAGCCATAGAAATGAAATTTTCAAGGGGCATAAAGGACATCACAAAAAAAGGCCGAGTGAGGAATGAAGTTATTAGAAAGGAATTGGAGATCGAGCCGATCATAAGCAGTATAGAACCACAACAACTGAAGTGGTTTGGACATATGGTAAGAATGGACAATTCGAGACAAGTCAAGTTGATATGGCAAACCAAACCAAAAAATAGAAGATCTAGAGGCAGGCCTAGAAACAGTATTTTGGCACAAATTTTAATAGCTCAATTCTATTTGCAAGGCCCTCTATGTTTATTTTTCTTTGCCAAAAAAGACAAAAGTACATTAGGCATTTTTTTCCACAAATATGACTATACCACTGGACACGGAATTATCACAAATGTAAACTACCAAAATTTTATAAAAAATTTTTTATCAACAACAAAGTTATTCTAACATGAATTTGGAAAAAGTGGTATTTTCAGTAATATTTTACGTAGAATGTAGATACATTTAAAAATGGCAACATGGTAAACAAAAACAAGGGCTCAAACATTGCACAGTGAAAATTCATAGCCGATAACTCGACCCTTTCTGGAGTTATAGCTTCTAAAAGTAATGTAAAATTGTGCTTAATAATTCCATTTATTAACAAAATGAAATCAACGAGTATGCCATGAAAATACAAATTAACAACTATCAAAATTAACTAACAATACATTTAACTGTAAATTTGCAGCTTCGTTTTTGTAATTTCCACAGCTTTATTATGTCCATACTTTCTAAAGCCATTTTTACAAAATTCAAACCAAAGTCGCAAGTAGGCTTTGATTTTGAAATTTCATTTCTGTCAGTCAGTAACATTTGTATGAAATAGTAGGTACTAATTCAAATATTCTAATATTCAAATATTCAAATATTCAAATATTCAAATATTCTAATATTCTAATATTCTAATATTCTAATATTCAAATATTCAAATATTCTAAAATTCAAATATTCAAATATTCAAATATTCAAATATTCAAATATTCTAAAACTCAAATATTAAAATATTAAAATATTAAAATATTCTAAAATTCAAATATTCAAATATTAAAATATTAAAATATTAAGATATTAAGATATTAAGATATTAAAATATTAAAATATTCTAAAATTCAAATATTCAAATATTCAACTATTTTACTATTCAAATATTCAAATATTCAAATATTCAAATATTCAAATATTCTAAAATTCAAATATTAAAATATTAAAATATTCTAAAATTCAAATATTCAAATATTAAAATATTAAAATATTAAGATATTAAAATATTAAAATATTAAAATATTAAAATATTCTAAAATTCAAATATTCAAATATTCAACTATTTAACTATTCAAGACAAAGTTGAAATTGTATTTTTTTGTGGTTACAATGATAGAACTGAACGAGAAGTAATAGAAATAGTTAATCGGAGATATCCAGATCGCCGTATTTGCTGCTTTGTAGTGCAGAAAATTGAAAAAAATATTCATTGAGACTGGAGCAGTGACCAAAAGTATTTAAAAAAGGGCAGGCAAGAAATTTTCATGACCGTGTTGTCATAGACTACTTTACCAACAATCCAAATTATTAAGCACAATTTTACATTACTTTCAGAAGCTATAACTCCAGAACGGGTTAAGTTATCGGTTTCGAATTTTCACTGTGCAATATGTTTGAGTCCTAATATACTTTTGTCTTTTTTGACAAAGAAAAATTAACATAAAGGGCCTTGAAAATAGTTTTTAACCTATGAAAATGTGTGCCAAATTACTGTTTTTGATACTAAATCTAACAAAAACAATTAAATCAAAATCGGTTAAGAAATGCGGATTTTACAGGGGTGCTTCCAAACAAAATGGGTCACACTGTATAATAATTATCGTAATTGATCCGATTTCTTGAGTTTATTAATTGTACAGTTTGAAAAGTTTATTCCAGGTCCCACTGATCTGGGAGTGGAAGGAATATTTACATTTATTTCATTATTTCCAGTCTCTATAGACTTCAATATTGTATTTGAAAATAAATGCTGATTTTACTCTGAACTGCATTTTTAATGTAATCTTCCGCCGCTGAATTGGATTTCCAGCCACCATGACGTTGTAATGCAGTAAAATCAACACCGGCATCAACTAATACAGTTGCAGATGTCCTTCGGAAACAATGACTCGTATATAAATCAGGCATATTTAAATATGCTGATATTCACTTCCCTAAATCACCAAATTTCGTTTTGAATTGTGCATTTTCCATTAAAATAATTAACGAAAAAAGAAAGAAAAATTTGGGTCGAAGATTTATATATTTTAATAATTACTATAGAGGTTTAGCTTTATATTTAACTAAAACTTAAAACCTACTGGTTTTAACAAATAAAACAATTATATAGGAATATAGGACAAACGTCAAATGCACAGCAAGCTTGATTCAAAAATTATGGGTTTCTATTGATTAAAAATCTGTATTTTTATGAAAAATCTGTCGCATAATGGATGCCATCATAATGTAAATATTGACAAGGTGTGTTCTTGTGCATCCATTTTCACCGACCAATAGCAAACCTTTCCCAAGATCAACCATAATAACCTTCTAACCAATCCGATAAACGCGCGAATTTGAATTGATACATATTGATTAAAATCTATTTTTTTTTATTGGTGAACCATTTTACCTATTTAAAGCACGCCTCAGCGTGTTTAAATCGAACTTTTTAGCACGCGCGTGTTTAAATCGAACTTTTTAGCACGCGCGTGTTTTAAAGTTACCGTGGCAACATCAACAACTCTATGGTCTAAATCATGTCTAAATGTCAATTTTTTTATTATTGATCTGACAGGAGTAGTTTGTAACGTCAAAACTTTTATTCGAAGGATATTTAACAATGTCAAATTTATAAATTAAAATGGAAAGTGCCGTTGGTATTGTTGGAAATATTAATATTTCCATTTTTCACATCTTAGGAAATGGTATTTAAATTAATACTATTGACATTCACAGAACTCAATAAGGTTGAACTTCCATCAAAATACAAATTAGTTTATGTTTTTCTCATTTCCATGACAACGCAAGGTGTACATCATATACGTCACGAATTCAACCATTTGACATTTAGTTGACGTTTCCATCTATGATTTCCATTTCTTGTTGTTGTAGTAGTTATAGACCGGTATTTATAATTTCACAGTGCACCAATAAAAAAAAATATCGTAAAGTATTCGTGGATAACTGGTCTTTAAAACACTTGCTCTATTTCGAGCACTCCGCCTTCGCCGTCGTGCTTCAAAAATCGCGCGTGTTTTAAAGACCTTAATATCCACTTATACTTTAATATACTATACTTCTTAAACAGCAATTACATGCAAATATCACAAAAAGTCAATATAATAAAATGCTTGTTTCTGGAATTATAGCAATTTTGTCTTATTCTAGATGGGAGGTGAATAGAGAGAGATAAATAAATTTAAATATTGGTAAGTTTGCTAGAGTTATTAGAACTGATTTTTCAGCTGCACAATAATTGAACTCACTTTATCACAAATTATAATGTCTGTCTTGACAAAGCATTGGATTTGTGCCAAGCAAGACAAAACAAATAATCACTTTACATCTTTTATTTAGGCTTTGAAAAATATTCCGTTTATTAAAACTGAAAACCATCAAGCAAGATAACGATTATTATACCTCAAGGCCATTAAAGCCACAGGTTCAATTAAAATCAGTTGAAGCCCGAAGTTAATCCCCATAGGAGCTATGTATAATTGAGGACGCTGGACACTTGAGCGAAAATTCTCAGAAATCAACATGGCTTCTCTAATAATACAGGACAGTTGAGCGAAAATTTATTTTCGATGTTGGGTCAGTCAAGCGAAGAGGTAAAATTTTACCTGTGTTAGAAAATGAAAGAAAAGGTCAATTGATAATATAAAATCTATTTATTATAATAATGGCTTACAATTTTTATGAAATTTAACCTAGTTATTCTATTTTGTTTATATAAATCAATTGAGTTTTTCAAATATTTTTCTCGATCAATATATTTTCTTCTTTTATTATTCGTCTGATTAACACTATATATTTTGATATAGGTGTGCAGTTGTACGTTTTTCAATATTTCAACGAATTTAAATATATCGGGATGCGAGTTATAAAAACTTGAACTACTACAAAGAGCCCAAATTGAGGAATGAAACATTGCCTCTTCTGATATAAAAGTGTCTACCAAGTAATCTACGTATTTGGTGAGTCTTTCGTCATTCGGCATAATGGACATTAAATCTTCTACGAAACAATCTCCAACGTCAAATGAATCTAAATATAATAATCCAAATGTCCATTTCAGCCATTTTCCTATTTCAGAGTTATCATTTTTGAGTTAAGTGGAACCTACCGCTTCCCGACCAACTGACACAGATCAAAGTGTAACTAAAATATCATTAAATATCAATTTGTTGTTCTGTTTTCTTAGAAAATTTTCAACTATTCATTAAATTTTAATCCCTCGTTTTCGCTCAAGTGACCAGTACCCTTTTAGGGGGAATGAATATACCTGAGAGGATTTCTACAACGTTCGCTCAAGTGACCGGACCCGATAATTGAATGCCAAGGCATTATATGACAAAAAGATAAAAGCATAATTCACCCGTGTTATTTCCCTGTGCTATATCTCAGGGAAAAGAAGAACAATTTCACAAAAACACAACTCAGATCTTTTTTTGTAAACCCGCGACAAATGACAATGATAGTTATGGTCTGGAATGTGAATAAATTTTGCACGAACATTTTATTCTAGTCCAAGTCTATTATTTGCTTGTCTTAATTTGAAAAAAAAACCTCTCAACATTATTTTTTTGTTCGATATTATTAATTTTGTCCAATTTGAAAAAGGGTGAGATAATGAGCAAAAAGTCGAGAGCGTATATGTTGAGCCAAAATAATGTTAGCATCTCACATAAACTTTTAAATACAAGTCTAAGAAGAGAAAGAAGATCGCGAAGATTTATGCAATCTGGAGTGTATATACTCTAATTTTTTATGTTGTAGGCCCATAAGCAATGTGTGTCCGAACTGGTATTCTTTATCTGTGGAATGAGTGATAGAAAGGCAGCGAGAAGTTTGTACATCGAAAGAAGAGAAAGTCGCGGAGGATTTGCTCGAACTAAAGAATTTAACGATTGAAAAATTATTTTCGACTAAATCGTGACCAGTTTAGAGAAGTGCATTGCTAGTACCGTACAAAACATCCGAATCCGCGTGGATTTAATCAACTTTTCCTCAATTTTTCAATATAGACACACAGTGAATATACAAGAAACTGTGCGATAGACACTGGGTTTCGCAGGGTCATGTTAAACAAAAACCGCCTCATGATTAACTGCTGATAATAATGCCCAATGGTATTCATTTATCAGGTTCACAAAAACTCGCTGCGTTACCTCACCAAACCACAGAACACCTTAACTATACAGAAGCGTCTTTCAAGCGTTCTGACCATGGCCATCTACAATACTAGGCCGGAATGCTGAAATTTGGCAACAGTGAACAGTGGGCCGATCAAGTCAGATTTTTATCATGGCGAGACCGTGAAATCAGTCGATATAATATTTATTTACGTTTATAATGCGCGTATGTTGATAATTCGTGATATGTAATAGGTGATCTTAAGTATGTAATAGTATGTACAATTGAGTTAACTGTATAAACCCTCACTTCGTGGAATCTACTCATCATATGGTTTTAAATGAAACTAACTGTTTTTAAATGACTCCACAATATATTTGTAAAAATGTGTAAATTGCAAGTAAATTGACAATTGTTTCGATATAAATATCATCATCAGAATGACAGAAGTTACTTTTGACATGATGTATACTTGATATATATTTGGCTAGTCCAAATAGTGCCCTATCTAGTGATTGACTTAATATATATGAATAGAAAAAAGAAGAAGATTTTACAAATAGTAGCTTTGATATTATTAGCCCTATGGGGATATTCTGGATATCTTTGTCCCATTTAAGATCAGTATAACTGTGCAATGATATATTGTGGAGTCATTTAAAAACAGTTAGTTTCATTTAAAACCATAGTATGTACAATCTTTTTAAATCAAGTTTATGAACTTGGTGCTCGTTTTTTCGCAGTTAACAGCCTGGCAAGTTCAACATATGACTTCTGTTTGTGAAGTTTTAGAGGTAAGATATTTGATAATATATATAAAATAAAAAGATTTTAGCATCAGTATAATTTGTAAACATACTCTCTGTTCTGTGGACTCATATAAAATATAAGGCATAACATGGTAATTGTATCAAATAAAGTATGGTTACAAATTTTCTAAAACTCATTGAAAATGTTTAGAGATGACTTGAACCAAGACTAATTTTTATATTATTATCCAATTTGTGATTCTTGTTAAGCCATCCCACATTGGACTCACCTAAATGAAGTATATTTATAAATTAAGCCCATAAGGTTAATTACTTATGTACTATTAAATATTTTATTTTGTTGTAGATGCCTCTGAAATGTTTGGTACCAAGTTTTACTTCCAGTTATGCTCCCAACAGTGAAGGATATATTACAGTATTCAAGTTTCCACAAAGTAATGAGGTGAAGAACAAATGGTTGAGAAGTATCCCAGGTGCAAACTGGGAAGTGGGAATCAAACATCAAATTTCATTCACTGAAGTGTACAAGGATAAGGATGGTGATAGATATTTACAAGGAAAAGACCTGTATTAAAGGAAAATCTAATAACACAAATATTTCCCAGTCTCCCAAAATATCTTTCAGTGAAGAAGAATCCAGCAGCAAGAAGTAATCCTGGAATACGAAGAAGGGCACTAGATAGACAACAGGAACAACAAGAGGAATTGTTGAACAGTGATGTGATAGTGAATGTTTTAAATTTGTGTGAACAGTTTAAATCTAAATTGAGTGTTCATTTAGAGAAGTGGCAGTGTTGTCAACAAACAAACTGTATATATTTATATCTGATCGGATTTGACAATGATGAACCAGATGTAAGGTGTAGTATAAAAATATTTGAATCAATGATAATCGAGGACATTGAGGTAAGAATAGGGCAAAATTTATTGCATAAAAATGCACAATATGGACAAATTCAATTCAATACCCACTATTTATATTACTTCTCAAGAATTCTGTTGTATCCATATTATTGTATGTAGTTCAGTTTGTATTAATAAAGGTCTATTAAGAAATAAAAGGCGAAGAAATAATTATTTCAAGGTGGTGTCTGGTCAGCTGTAGGGGAAGGTAGAGGCTGATTTTCTTTATATTTTATATTTTTATCAATAAATTAACTTTTGCATTTTCATTTTATTTAGTCTACCTATAAATATTTCGATTTTTATTCGTTAAAAATGTTCTATAGCTTGGTTTATTTCATATTTCTCATTGTAGTAGGCCTACAAGTCGTTCTCATCGGCCCACTATTTGACAGATGCGCCACGTTGCCACATCTAGGATTCCGGCCTTGTATTCTTGGTGGCCATGGGCGCGTTCACTTTGAATGTCGAACGACATCGGACGCGCCTAATATCGTTCACTTTCGGCGTCGAGTGAAATTTGCCAGCGTTCAGTTCGACAAAGATAAACGTCGGGCGACTTGCCATCACGTCCACCTCGAGCACATGGACGAAAGTTGCCGGACTTGCGCGTTGAGAATGTTGCCAATCATCTGTTTATAAATGATAAATTACAAAATTGGGTGAAATTAATTCGATGGTGAAATTATTCAGAATTTATAGATTTTCCAATAATTTGACCCAAATATTATGTAAATATGCCCAAATTGAAACTGGAAGACGTTGAAAATAGTACCGAGTATAGGTATAATTGATTTAATGATGAAGACTTTCAACGAGCCCTAACTGGTAGGTCAATAATAATCAATCCTTAATTCCTCATTACCTACAGTACCTACGTCCTACATGAAAAATTAATGTATAATAATAATAAAGGGGTTATGTCAACATCAACAAACAACAAAGAAGCGATCAGTGCGTTCAGCTAAACGACCGCCCGACGACTTGTCCATGACGTCATTTATCCGGTAATTTACCTTGTCGGGCGTTTCAATGTGAACGCAGCCCATGACTGACAAAACGAAATTTCTTTGCACATGCGCGAAGCTTGGCTTGTTATTTGTCAAATGATTGAGGTTATTTCTGAATCTATATTTAGGATATTAAAGTTTTTTGAGTACTTCAAAACGTTCATTCATGCAAAATTCAGTTGACAAATACTGAAAACACTATTTGAACATTAAATAGGTACACCACTTCAGTGGTATTTTACACTCTTTTCGAAATAAGAGGTGATTTGGTATTTTTCATATCTACTTCACGTACTTTTTATAAACGCGTCGTAAAAGTGCCTAGTAACTGAAATTATTTTGGTAAATATCCAAGTTTTCAGTATGTATGTGTTGGAAATGAGTGAATGTAGATTGCTGATCAATAGAAGGAAGCATTCAGAACAATTCGATAGAAAAAATTAATGTTCAAAATTATTTAGACATTCCTAGGGCCCTTTCTTTAAATGCAATAATTGAAACTGTCTCAATTTGAGTTCAGGAGCATAAATGCTAAGTACGGTCTACATAATTGAAACTATAAAATTTCGCGAACCAGCTTATCAGAGGTTTCCAAGGCAGATCACTTGAAATATAAATCAACCGACAGTTTGAATTTACCGCCCAGAAATGACATTAAACAAGCCAAGCTTTAAATCAAGGTCATGAAAATTTGACCCCAAAAGATCAAAGAGCCGCCGTCAAGTTGCGTTTCTGTATAGTTAAGGTGTTCTGTGACCAAACTGCGTCTCATTTTGCGACTATACTTTCGGTTTATGCCATAATTTTTATTTAATACCTACCAGCTACAAGTGTCTCATTTTTAGTGAATTTAATTTAGTTGATTGCATGGTTTGCTGTTTGGGTGTTTATGAACTATATTCCTATATTTCTCGTTCTTGGAGTTATAGTGTGAGTACTGTAAGAGTGTCTATAGTAATTACGTCCAAAGATGAAAACCAATAAATGTTAATCTGGTGCCCCAAAACCACTGGGAGCTTGAGGATGCAAATACAAAAAGTCATAGCTTCCAAAAATTACTTTTTTCTACAATCACATTGAAAAGTAGGCTTTTTCGCTTGCCATTGATAACGAAAAGTTGACGTTTCTTGAGGAGAGTTACTTTACGCTCGTTGCCCATAACAACCGATACTACAAACACAATTGTATTGACAGTGACAGATATAAAAGTTTGAAACATATTTGAATTGACATATTTAAACTGACAGATTTTAAAAGTTTTTGTGAATTCTGTTTTATATTTGTTTTCAATGAGCAATGGCATTCCAATTTGGGGATTACGCTATACTGATGCCCTGGAAAAAATTCAAACCACATTCCTAAAAAGGGTTCTCCTTCTACCTGCTAACACCCCTGACTTCGCACTGAGGCTTGAAACCGGCCGGGTAAAATTGTTATACAACATTTTTGAATTAGCATTAAACTGGCTTTTAAAGATATTATTAATGGATAACACAAGACTACCAAAAATTTGTTTCAAAAGACAATTACAGTTAGAAGAGTGCGATAAAAGGTATAACTGGGCCCTTCAAATTAAACAAATCTTTTGTCAAATTGATGCTTTGAGTTTTTGGGACAACATTACATATTGCAATATTAGAAACAACAAAAAAGATCTTCTAGTTCGTCTCCGAAATAAACTTTTTACCAAAGATTGTAACCTTCTAGATAACTCATCTTTCTTAACAATATTTAAAAAATTTTCTATATCAACATCTGCACAAAACTACCTCCATTTGAGACTTCCACTCCATATCACCAGAACAATAGCTCAATTGCGTTTTTCTAACAATTACATGATAAAATTTTCTTGTAGGGGAGCGGTATATCGTATTAATCCGGACGAAATCTGTACAATTTGTAATCAAAGGCTTCCCGAAACCATCTATCATCTTCTATTAGATTGCCCAATATGTAGCTCTATGAAGCCCCCTGACTTGACATTCTTGCAAAGTCCAAATTCCTTACTCCTTGCTTTGGATAATTTATCTATTAACTCTGCAAAAGCTATAGCATTTCACATTCAAAATGTCTTAAAACTCCGAGCATTTGTCTTGAATGAATAATCTTGAAATATTTCCTTACTCTTACACAGTTTATATAGGTATATTATGTATATGTATACATGAGTATATGTATGTATATATGTATATATGTGTATGATTGTATGTATATATAGGTATATTTTTCTTTTTCTTTTTTTACTGAATGTATTATATTTTATTTGTTCACTCTTGCTATGAAAATGTATATTTTTTAGAAGCAATAAATTATTGAATTGAATTGAATTGAATTGAATATTTGTTTTCAATAGTTACAATTAAGTGATTGCAGAAAAAATGTTGTATGTATTACGAGCAAAAACATGACATATTATAATGTATCACTTTTCGCTTTTAATACATAATTAACTACTTCCTACGATCACATAGGAAAGTGACATATATCGCACTGTCTAGTTCTATGGAAAGTCGCCTTTATTCATACGCATACGAAAAAAAAAACTTATCCGTACGTGTACGGATAAAAAAGCTGTCAAATGAATTTTTATTAAGATTGACCACTGGCAAGCTGACAAAAATATATAATTTTTAATTAGATTTACCTATGTAATATCTAAATTTGAAGCAATCAATTTGAAAAGTGAAATTTTTGTCATTTTCTTGATTAAAAAAATTCAGGGCGCGGTCGAGGATCGAACCCGCGTACTCTTCGGCAGAAGTCCGATGTTGTACCAACTAATCCAAATCACCTGTTATAACAGTAGGAAAATGTAATCATCTTGAAAGGTATTCATGATAAGTATGTAGTGAAGTATGATGAACAATAATAATTCATCACGTGATCGTAGGAAAAATACTGTACATTACTCGTGTGAAAAATGTCACTTTCCGCACACGTTATGTAATATACTGAATTTTGGTACAGAGGCTTCTACTAGTGGTGAAAATAATGAAATTTCGATTACTTTTTCACACAAGATTCTTTATTCAAGTTGAAACCCCGAAATATATGACTACGTTGGTAGGGCGTTCCATCACCGAGCCAAAATCGAGTTCCGACAGAAATTCTATGATTCTAAAAATATTTGAGCAGTTGTTTTTGTTTGTTTGCTGTTAAAATATTTCCAGTAATTTGTTATTTTATTTTGATTATTTTAATTTAGAAATTCATAAAAATAAATACTTATCAGTACAAAATTGTAAATGTTACCTATAAATGACTAATTACTATCCTCGCTCGAAGAACCAAAATTAAAATTATCGGCAGTTTGAAATGACACGCATAACTTTGTGAAGTTTGGTGTAAAATATTTTGAAGTGAAGCAATAATTTTAATTTTAAGGATTCTTATTACAAAACGTATACAATTTTTTCTCCATAACATATCCACCAGAAGCGATTTCCTTCACAATCAAAACAACTAGGTAATTACAATTCCATTGTGTATTGTACATGTACATAATCAAACAAGACATATTCAGAATATTCAGAGAAGTTCTAATCCACCTAAGGGTTACGCAAAGATCTATTGTATTATTGAAATTTCAGCTTGTTAAGAGAAATAGGGATTATTGGAGCAGTAACAACAAAGATAGCCTGTGATGACATCTGCAGATTCAGTTAAATTACATTTACGACGAAAATAGTATCTTGATTCAAATGATTTTACAACCGCTAGTACATCATTTATCGTGTAAGATTAAAGACAATGGCGCAGCCCAATCAAATATGTCGATGAAAAACAACAAATGAAATGTTCGAAATAGCCGTTTTTTTATTCAAATGATTTGAAATTTGTCAAAATTATATCGGATAATTGAGTGAGTGAATCTATCAACAAATTTCAACCACGTTGAAAAAAAGGGTGCTTTCCAATGGGAGCTTAGAGTGTCGAATTATTTTTGATCAACTACGCATTAGGCATAATCCCATCTCATTTGGAAAATTAACTGATAATCTGATGAAATTTTGACGGGTTTCGAAAGGTCTGAAAAACCTTTCAGGGTATTAGTGGGTTTTTAAATTAGTTTTTATGTAGTCGATTTAACTAAACATCTCCTGATATTTTTGGTGAGCTTCAAATATTATAAGCTATTTTATTCTTTAGAAAATGTTGGAATACTATTGACAGGGACAATCACATCGTTTGTTGTTGAAACCATAGAGACTAGATGTTAGAAGCACAAACTCTGTATACAGGGTAGCGAGAAAGTTTGGCACCAAGTTTTTTTCTTTGAATATAATAAACATGTAATTATCAAATTTTAGGGTTATGAACAATATTGTATTCTTCGTTTTTTAAGAGGAACTATAAAAAGTGTGCGACAAAAGGTGTTAAAATGGTGACGCTAGTATAGTGTCAAAAGTGTTTAGAGTAGTGATAGCGTGGAAAATTATTTAAGGTTAAATCCCAGATTATGAAAAGAACAGATACGAAAGCTTGACAGAGAACAGTAAAAAGAGAGAGAGATGGGTGGATATACCCATTTAAATGTCCATCGTCGTATGTCGAGTTCAATTTACGATCATAGGTCAAATATTTTATAAGCATTATTTTTAGGTGTGATAGTTATACACATACAAATATTCGATAATTACTTGTTTTAAATCGATTTTATTAACATTAAAAGAAATATAGAATTGAAAAGATCATAATGTATAAAAATCACACCATAAATATACAGGGTGTTTC
>CAJUYH010007888.1:0-16545 GCA_910591685.1 Galerucella tenella | reverse complement strand
AAGCTTTCAGAAACAAATTAGGTCACAAAAACTCAGAGCGTGATACACGAATAAGAACGTAAACAAATGACGTCACACCATGGGGCAGCCATCTTTATGAAGTAAAGCGCGTTTTGGCGGATTTCTAAAGTCGTTTTAAAAGTGAAGTTTATATTTTTTTGAAAAAATAGGCATGCAAGGTGTTAGGAGACCTGATAAAGCGTCAAATCCCACCGATAGCAAAATTTATGCTTGTACCATATTACTGGTGCTATTAGCTCCACACCGTCAGCAGCCATGGAAATCCTTCTGGACCTACTTTCTCTCCATGTATTTTTGGAAAGAGAGGCTAAATGGACAGCATACAGAATTGTGCATATTTCTAAATGCACCAATCAGGCTTATACAGAACGAAGCAGAATGCTAGTGGACACTGAAAGTCACAGTATTCTGGGAATGATCTTTGACATAATGCCCCCAACAGTAAACTACGACCTGCCTCACACCGTCCCAATTCAAAATATAGATAGATGGGTCCTAGATGAACTATTGAGTGCAGACAGCTGTTGGTACACAGACGGCTCAAATCACCTTCAGGCTCTGGGGCAGGTGATTACGGGCGCAGACCTAGGACAGACATTTCTACCTCGCTGGGATCCTATGCAACCGTATTTCAGGCGGAAATTTACGCCACTGTTTTATGTGAGGAGAGAGTTGAGCAAGCCAATCTCATACATAGAACAATAAAAAATTTCTCGGACAGCCAAGCGGCTTTGAGAGCACTAAGCTCTCGCCGTGTAACGTCGAAATTGGTTTTAGGCTGCCAAAAAATATTCTCCTCAATAGGAGAGCTCAATGAAGTATTGCTGATCTGGATCTCTGGCCATTCTGGCATGGATGGAAACGAGAAGGCAGACTCTCTTGCGAGGGAGGGTGCCGCACGTGTTTATATCGGACCAGAACCTACTATTGGCATCGCAATGAGTTTTGCCAAACAAACACTAAATACCTGGACAGCAAGAAGAGCTTTAGACTTCTGGCATAATTTACCAGGATTGGTTCATTCAAAGGCTTTTATACATCCTTCGAAGAATATCTCCAAACAAATGTTGGACTATAGCAGGCACTGTCATCTGAATCATCATATATGTTAAAACTTGGACTGCGGAATATCGAATCCGACTTGTCTTTTTCTGGAAGATGATGAAATAGCAGAGCATATAATTTGTGCCTGTAAGTAATAATAGTTTTATTGCGTCAGCTTTCCCACTCACCACTAACAGTTATTTTACAAGATAGAAGAAAATGTATTGGAGCAAATTAACGAAGAATAATCTAACGGTTACGAACTTGGTAAATTTTCAAATTTTAATGTACGTTTTACATTTTATACACCAATCCAGCTGCTTAATTTAATAAATTTTCAAATCTATTTAAGACTGCCGAGAAAGGTATTCTGATGAGTTTGTGCTTCAAAGAATTTTGTATTGATTTGTTTTGTTTGAGTTTTCCATTAAATTAAAGCTATGCAAAATGAGAAATTTGAATGGTACATGCCTGACCTTCAATAAAACCTATCACATTTTTTTAGATCTGACGAATGACATTTATTTATTTTTATTTAAACTTTGCTGGAACCATTTCATCCATCAAATGAATCGGTGGATGATAGTGAATGATGAATGATAGCCCAATTAACCTCTTGTACAAATCTCGTTGGACTTTTAGGACATTATACTTAGGAATAAAGATTTACATGCAAGATTTCATCATCCTGTAAATTTATATGAGTTTAGCCAAGTTCTATTGGGTATATTATCAAGCGGTTCTATCACTTACAACAAAAAGACGAGGTTCATTAATTGCAATTAACTCGAAAGCCGACGAAAAGAAAGGATACAACAGAAATTGAGTTTCTTCTTGGTGCAGTGACAAAATGTATTTTCTCTTTGTGTGGGTGTTTACGATTTACATCGAGACCCGGTTTGCGTAAAAAAAGGTGGCAACTGCAAAAATTAATGAAAAGAAAAAGAATCACGTAGTTCCATATTAAACGCGTCTCTTAATTAGAAACAACTAGGTACTGTTTGTGATCAATGCTATCTACATACTTCATCAGAAGACGGGATAGAAATTTGGATGAATCGGTTAAACAGAAAATTTTGGTTCCAAGTATTTTTGTTATTAAAGGAAGATATTGATTTTATAAGTTTCTATAACATTTTTCGGCATATGATTCATTATTTTTCCATGTTTACTACTAACTCTCAAGGATTTTGATAAATACAGCGTCTATAGGAACGATCACGACCCGCCCTTTTTCTTTCTAACGATGGAAGATATATGTAAATGCAATCGACGATTTTTCCAATACTCTTAGTTTGTTTGATATGATTGATGTAAACGTCTTGAACAGTATACCGTCTGAGAAATTTATTTTATCTCGTAGGAAATGATAGATTATGTATCCTTAGATATTTTTCGATAATAAAGAGTTATATCACTTTATTTCGAGGTAAAAATGTCGAACCACGATATAAATTCAAAAATCAAAATGATTTAGGTTGAAGTATTTCATAAAAAAATGTCCACGTATTTTTTTATTTTTTGGGAGCCAGATTTCTATCGTGAAAAAATTATAAAACGTACGGAGAGTGAGCGCGAGCTTTGAACGTGATGTGACTCTTCCCTCCTACGTGACGTCAAAGTCCTCGAAAACACAGACCATTATTTCCGTAGGATTAGTGAGATTTGGTTCCCTGGTTTTTGACATCTGATCTAACCTCGAAATCTATATCCATATATTCTCTTTATTATTGCTGTTGTTTGGATTAAATGTTTTTATTTAGCTTTCGTGTTTCCAGAATGTTCAAATAGTGCTTAAATACCAAAATTATTAAAATTATTTTTTCAAATTTAATTAATCAAATATCAACAATGGATTCTTATAGCAAGTGTTCGAAATGTGCTCCGTCTACTTTTTGACAGTAGGTAATACATCCTATTAGTAAACTCTTGTCGTACTCGTTCGAATGTGTCAGCTGAAATTGCATTGCATTCTTCAATAATTCTTTCTTTCAAAACGCCAATGCTATCTGGTGCCGTAGTATAAACCTTGGATTTCAAGTACCCCTATAGAAAAAAATCTAATGGTGTCAGATCTAGTGACCGAGGTGGCCATTCTATAGGACCTCGCCGGCCGATCCATCTACCTCGATATTCTTCATCCAGGTAACGTCTTACTGCACCATAAGAATGTGCAGGAGCACCATCTTGTTGGAATGTTATTTCCAGATGGCCGAATTCATCTGGATTATCTTCCAGAATTTCATGAATTAACGGCTTAATAGCATTTTGTAACAGGACCAACTATGTGGTTACCCAAAATACCTGCCCAAACATTGACTTTTTCTGGAAATTGGGTATGTTGTTCACGAAAGGTGTGAGGATTTGTGTCACTCCAATACCTTACATTTTGTGTATTCACATTTCCATTGAGGCAAAAAGTACTTTCGTCACTAAAACAAATTGTTTTTGTGTAATGCGGGTTTTGACTAATTGTATTTGTCATACATTCACAGAATTCGAGTCTTCTGTCGGGGTCGTCATCCGAACGGTTGTGCACCATTTTTAACTTGTGTGGATGAAATTTATTTTTAGCCAACACTCTCTGTACTGTACTTTTACTTACTTCACAGATAGACGCAACTTCAGTTGAAGAGGAAGTAGGGTCTTCAACACCCTGGTGTATATACAAGTGTTCCACTACTTGTCAAATTTGAGACAAACAATAAAAATAATTCACAACGCACCACGAGAAGCGTTTACTCCGTCGTCAGACTCATAGATAAAAAAATACTTATAGATGGGAAACTGACCCGTGGCGACCTCTATTTGTACGGGTGGCGCCACCTTGAGAGTCTTGTCAGTATATCTACTTCAATATTCTGTCACTTTTTAGTTAATGAAACAAATCTTACTTTATAGAAATAAGGCATACCGGGTGCACTCCACATTACAGTCTTCCACAAAACATATTCTCGACATTGTCTCTTAAAATAAAAGTCCCTCTATCAACAATAAAAACCAACTACGAATACTCAACGCACACACAAATAAGCAAAATAGTTTTTAAAAACGAAAACTGGACAAACTCACGATACACGCCAGGCAGATCGCAGATAACACGTTAGGGTGTCAGCGCTGATATATGTGGAAGAATATGCAACTACCACTAACGGCGTTACAGTTCTTACTAAATTAGAAATTTTAGTACTGACGGGACTCCCTATGTGGCAGCACCCTCGCGTCTTCAGAGATCCCCTACCCTGGTCAGACTGACAAGTAGACTGTCAGTTTTTGATATATTATTATGGAGGGTAGAGGTACCTCTACCCTTCATATATATTATGAACGTACTCGTTATGTCATCAGTCATTTTTGGTTGAGCGCGAATTTTGAACTAATGGCAATTTTATTCAAATAATTTTATCTTTATCCTGGCTATACAAAATTATGTTGCACAAGTTTTTGTTGAACCATCCCTGAATTCTCAAAATATTTGAATTTGTCCATTATTATCTTTTGTAAGTTCCTTGTGGCATTACTTATTCTTTTGGGGAATCAAACCACAATAATGTTTTTATTTTTTATTTCGACTTTTCGGTAGCGTTCCAGCTACCGTTGTCAAGATTTACTAGTAATAAAATTAATAAAATAATTTTTGGTCCCTATCTGACACAACAAAAAAATATGACAACTAGACAATCAATAATATTTTGAAGTTTAAGACTACAAAACTTTGTTGTCAAATTTTATCAAGGTCCATTCATAGTAGATCACACCTCTGGTAAAATGTGAAATAATAGTACATTGTTTACCGGGTAGGAAAAGCTTAACATTCCTGGACGACTGTGAAGATTGCTGAGTCGAGGCGCAAGCCGAGACTTAGCAACAAAGAGTCCAGGAATGTGGCTTTTCCTATACGAGGTAAACATACTATTTTTCCGCAAATCGTTTAAAATTCGACAGATATTGATTGATTTAAAAAAAAACGCGATAATTTTATTCCCAAATAAATGGTGCTTTGAAATTCCTAATAAAATTACTTGGGTTACTATGGAAACGTATTGAGGTTGAATTGTCAAACTTGACGCTTATAAATTTAATTGCTGGTGTTCTCGAAAGTAAAATGATAAGTGATGATGAAATTTCCATTCCTGGGACTCCTCCAGAGCTGGTTGAGGCAGTGAATACTGCTTCATTAGAATTATTGCCAAAGAAATCAAGAGAAAAGTACGAAAATGCATACAGACGTTTTATGGATTATCGCATGAGTAAAAATACGAGTTCTTTCTCAGAAAATGTTGCAATGGCATACTTCCTAGACCTTTGTTTAAAGATGAAATCTTCAACATTATGGGCCAATTATTCAATGCTGAAGTCAACCCTTGCACTTAAACACAATGTATAATAGATATATCTACATACTCAAAACTTCGTTCTTTATTGAAACGGCAAGCTCAAGGTTATAGGGCAAAGAAATCCAAGATTTTAACGAAGGAAGAAATTGAAAAATTTATCCAGGAAGCTCCAGATAAAGAAAATTTAATGATTAAGGTAATTTACAAGGTTTTAATTTCTATTTAGATTATAGCTTTATTTATTTTTTAGGTGGCTGTAATATTTGGTATTTCTGGGGCCTGTAGAATGGATGAGTTAGTCCGAATTACTGTACACGATATAGAAGACTTAGAATCTAAGCTTTTAATCAGCATACCTGATTCGAAAACCAACAAACCAAGATCATTTGTAATTAATCAGATGTACTTGAATGTTTATCGAAAGTATGTTTCGTTAAGACCAGAAAATATGAACAGTGACCGATTTTTCTTTAAATATCAAAGCGGAGAGGGTTGTAGACAAGTGGTAGTAGTTCATCAATTTAGAAAAATGCCCAAAATAGTTGCTACTTATTTGAAGTTGGTAAATCCGACAGAATATACTGGTCACTGCTTTCGTCGGTCTTCTGCAACAATATTGGTTGACTCTGGTGCCGACATAACTAGTTTAAAGAGGCATGGCGGATGGAAGTCATCAAACGTTGCTGAAGGATATATCGAAGAATCGCTTAACAATAAGGTTGAGGTGGCAAATAAAATTTTCACAGTACAAAATATTCAACAAAATGACCCTACCACCCTGCATGTTGTCCAAAATGTTTCTCATAGTTCTAAGAGTGTTCCTCCAATGTTCAATAATTGTACTAACTGTCAAATTACTGTAAATATAACAAATTGATCTTAAAAATGTATTCAGCAATGACTTGATGTTTTCAAAATATAAATTAATTCCTTATAAGCAATGTGTTTTCAATCATTTATGTAGAACACTAACAACTGTACGGAAATATCATTTCCTTACAGTAAGGAAATGACATTTCCTTACAGTAAGGAAGTCCTGACTTTTTCTTCAAGAAATTTTGACAGGAATGTCAAAATTTCCTAGCGATTTGCGGAAAAATATTTTATTTTATGACATTCTAACGATATGATAGTCTACTAGAAATGGAATCCAGTGAAGTGCACGTTCCAGTAACGGTTTTTATTGGGATACCGCTTTTTTTAGCTTATTTTGGAAATGTTGTTAATAAAACGCGTTTGTTGTTACTTTTTTGTGTATGATCATTTTTGTTTTCAAAACATGTATAACTCAGTTTAGTGATTTTGTATACTGAAGTGTGTATCGATTATTGACCTAGGTTAATAATAGAAAAAAATATCAACAACTTATAGAGAAATTCAACTTCTCAGTTGGCTAGAAGATGCAATAATTGTCAAGATACCTAGTAGTGAAAGAATAAGGTTTTTGGCCAAAACGCAACACACTTTGCGGCGGACGTACGCCTGAACTATGAACTTCGTGAAAAAAAGGTAGAAACATAAATTGTAGGTATTTGTCTCTAGTTTCATGTTGTTCATTTGTAAAATTAGTCGTAAGGGAGGTATGGTCAAAAAACTGCTTTCAGGCGCCATCTTTTCAATATGGCGGTGCGACCGGCAAAAATACGGTGTGGCAAATTCAAAGTTCGGAAAGAGCACATTAAAATCTATGTTATCACCAATTTTCTAAACTCCAAGGATAATATTCTAGGTAACCAATATTTTCGATCCAAATGACTATTAATAACCTATTTCCCTCGCTATTTCCAATGCGTGCAAATATTCTGTTTGTGCTACTAATTATTCCAAACATAAAAACCCTGTTATCGCATGCCAGCTCTAATTAATAATTTGAAAATAATCAAATATTTGCACAAACATTATTGGTCGATTGATTTCTAGCCTCTATAGACCAAATTTAGTATATTTCAAGAATAATGAACAGAAAAAGGATGGGTTTGTTTATTCATTTGTTGTTTCGTTTTTACAGCGCGTGTTGCCAGATCTCGTATATATCTCTGTCTATTGTTATTTTCATGACGGATTATCGTTTTCGAGTGGGTTAATAACCAATGAAAATATGTGCTCATTATCAACAGCATTAAACAATGCCTGTATTATTACAGCAGTGGTGAATAGGTAATATGAAAAATTCAATTACGCGACAGAAAGATTCAGCTTGATATTTTTTATTATTGATAGGGACCACAGACATATAAAAAACAATAGACAGAGCTATTCATTCATAAAATACGAAATGTTTATACTCCAACATTGTTATGATCAGGGGCGGTGAAGAGGCAAAGCATATGACCATTGTTGGAATATGGCGGCCGACAGATAAACACCATAGACGGAGAAATAACGGGGGCGAATGATTGAATAGACTTAATTCGGGAATTTTTTCACAATATTTTCGATTTTTTAAATTAAAACTTAATAAACAACTGTGCAACAAAAATTAGTATAAATATCAAAATTTGTTACTACTGATAAAAAAATTCACTTTATCTATCACATTGAAATATTTACTGCTCAAAGGAGAATACATTTTCATTTTTTAAAACAACTTCAAAATTGTCAGTAAAAGTAATGTATATTGTAGTTTATATTAATTTTGCTCTTCTAGGTAATACAAATTCTTGTGAGGTTTATGAAATAAAAATAATTACAAAATAATACATATTTATTTTACAAGTAGTTACATCGTCAAAGTTAAGTCATTGATTGCGAAATGAGGAACTGCATCTCTCCTTAACATTTTTGTTCCATTGGTCCTTTGTGTGAAATCATTTCCTTCAAAATGATCAGAACATACTTCTGGCCTCTTTGGTAATTTTTTATCTGGTTGGAATCCAAGTATTTCCATCCAGGTATTTCTTTGAGCTTGGCTTACCGGAAAGCTAGAAGAAATCATTGGAAAATTATAGGTACACAACAGTGGCTAGCTGTTTACCTATTTTTTACTACTAACTAGGATTTCTGAAGATAATGGTGTTGAAGTAGAGGTATTGTGATATGAGGTAAAACCACCAGTAAATTGTAAATTATAGCTAGGAATAAAATTACATACACCTATTCAAAATGCAACAGCAACCTATTAGGTACAGTAAGTAGTCGCCTATCAAAGCAAGCCTTACATGAAGTTTTTAATACCTCAAAACTCTCAGTCTATACAAATTCCTGAACTACTTGTCTAATGCTTCCCATAGGTAAGCATCATAGACATTTTTTTTATATATAGGTATGTGCAGCATCTTATGTTTATTTTCTACAATCTGCTTAAATATGTGTAAGTATGTGAGTGGTAATTTCACCCAATTTTCTCCTTATCAAGCCAATTCAGATTGTGTGAAAAAAGGATTCACATACCCGCCTATGACTAACTTATTTACTACAACTTACCAGTGAAAAGATAGGTTAGGGTTCAAATAGTCGATATTCCGGCACACCACACACTGTCTCACCATAGTTTTAATTTTTTAAGGCCTCTGCTTCACTAGTAAATACTAAATTAGGTGCAATACACGCAAATAAATCAAAAACACAGTACTCGCCACTATAAATATCAATGAAATGATATTGGAATATGGCGGCTGCTTGTTGGGGTATTTTGCTAGCGGCGTTGCCGGACTTCGCAAAATTTTAAAAAATGAGCGGAAAATTATACTATACTACCTTGTATGTAAAATCAAATTTAAGAGATTCAAACTCAACAAATAACAAATTTCCACAAATATTTCCATGCAAAAATATATTCTGTTTGTAGAGAAATATTAAATAATAGTATCAAACATGAAGTATTAAAGGTAATTTTATATTATACATCTGGCAACGCTGCGTTACTACAAAATAATTTGTAGTAAAGTAAGAATTAATGTTGGCACATACACATTTTGTAAACAACTCTGTCTATTGTTTTTTATATGTCTGTGATAGGGACACCTCGCTAGTACCTAGTCGGCTGTTTTTAATTATATCCAAATTGAATAATAAATTGCTCAAGGATGCTAGATCGTATATAGTAACACCATCAACTATTAGACTATTGATATTTATATTCAAATTATACTTTTTTCTTTTAGTCGTCCACCCCTTTCCTAGTTGCCGGACAAGGTGTCTATCCACTAAAAGTGAGAGCTTCTAAGAGAGCAAACTCTTTAAAGTGCTATAAATAAAACATAGGTACTTAGTCCAGTCCAGATCTCGACTCTCTGCTCGAGCCAGATTTATAAATGAAATTATAACATTATAACTATTGCTACTGCATTTTTTTTTCTCTATACAATACGTAAAATTATGATTAGATAAATATTTTGACGTTTCAAACGACGCGCTGTCAGAAGCGATTTGCGTTATTAGGTATTTGACGTTTTAAAAGAGACGATTTGATGTATTAATTTTAACGTGAATTCTGAATAATAATAGAATGTGATTGGCTAACGAGAGTGAATTCTTTTTCATTACTCACTGGTGTGAAGAATTTATATCATTATGCAGCTAAATATGTAAAAATAATTTGTGCGTTATTATTTAGTCGTGTAGAAAATATAAAAATTGTTCAGGCAACTCTTTATACAGACTTATGCTGTAAGAGTTGCATGGTTTAAGGCTTAACTAACTTATAATTGTGGCAATCAATATCAATGTGTAGGTTAATAATATAAATACTAGTGAGTTATATCAATTGAACTACATTTTTTGTTATAGTATGGCATTTGACTTACCGGTTGCTGATCCTGAACACGTTAATTCGGCTCCAACACTAGCTACACTAGCAGCCAATTTTCCAACTTGTTGCAAAACAGGAGAAACGAATGTTGGTGTTTTCAACAGTTTTTCATTTAACAAATTGCCCATAACAATTTTTTTTGATTTATTAGGACTTTTTGGGGCATCCATAATGATGAGCCAAGTGAGAAACTAACTAAAAAACTTCGAAAAGTACAAATCCAATCAAAATGGAATAATAAGACCAACGTTACAAATAAAACACTGCCCAGATTTTAAACTGAAGTACATGTTTATGTAATCTGTAGGATTGTATAAATTACTACTCAGAGAATAACTAAATTTAAACGTTTTCAAAGCTGCAAAAAAACAAAAAAACGTACTTACAATTTATTCGCGCACTGTTTAAAAATTTAAGGTTATCACTTATACAAATTAATTTTCAGTATCTCATTATTGACGTTTTAATATATAAAAACACAAATACTCAACTAGTTTGTTACATTTAATTTTTAACAATTTTTTATATTCCAAGTAAAAAATTATGTTCACTTTCTGGAAACGAAAGTGTCTACGAGACCAATTTAGTAACTCCATTATTATATAAACCGAGTAAGTAGTCTAAGATGTAAGTGGATTTATTTTCATGAATGTGAAATTTTGAATATTGAATTCCGCAGTATTTTCATACCCACAAAATTCATATCAAAATATTGTAAATTACAGTACTACACGCCTAGGCTGCCGCTTATACAGATCCATGTAAAAATCAAGAAAAACATAACCTAAGAACTCTAATTGTCACTGTCAAACTTGACAATTAACTGTGATGGAGGGGCAACTCGGTCTGAAATTACATCTAATTTTACGGATCAAAGAACAAATTAAACTTAAATGTATACGCTGACTGAATGTGCGTAACCTAATTTATTACTCTATGTGCGTAACTATGTATTGTTAAAAATTGTAAAAGATTCAATTGAAAGTTTCGGCTACTCTAGTATTCAAATCGGTTGTTTACTTTATAGTCACTTCAAACATTTGGTTAAAAGTTTTGCTCTTCAGTTTATAATAAAATACATAATGAGAAAATCAAGTAATTTGAAAATATATACCAGACGTTTTCTCAAATTCATTGGTGCGTTTTTTGAAATGTTTATCCATTGGTTATTTAGTTTAGTGTATAGTGGAAATAAAATAAGTATGCCTCCAATCCATGATCTTCTTTTATTGGAATCAGCAACATCTTTAGCATACAAGATACGGACTAGAAAGGTATTAATTTATTCTTAGTAATTCTCAGCTAGCAAATTGTTTCATTTGTGTAACTGAAATAAAACACAGAAAAGCAACACCTTTATTTATTTAAATTAGGTAATTGTATCCTGTTATTTGATCATGAACAGCATCTTATTTAATTAAGCTTAATTGATCTGTCATTCAAATTTTTCAAAGCCATTAATAAATAAGAGAATAAATAATCTATTGGATTTCTTTCCCATGGTTGTTGAAACAAATTGATATGAACTCATGTATATAAAATCTAAGAAATATTTGTATGAATAATTTATATATTGGGGTAAATATTTGTGTTGAAATGCCCAAAGAATTGAACATTACTTCTTGCAACAATGTTCTTACAACTTGAACTTAAGTAGGTCGAGAGGTAGGTGTAGGTTTAGTGGACATAATATTTTTAATGCACCTATCTAATCGTATATCCCCTTTAAGTTATATTGCCCTCTATGATGGTATCATATCATATTACAGTCCAACAAAAAGCTGGCAACTTTAAGTGCCCACAATATCTATTACATCAAGCATAACTACTATTATTTAAAATGCTAGCAATCCAAATGTGAGATAGTCTTTAGTGTGCAAATTATATCAGCCAAAATCTAAGCATTACAACAAAAAATAGATGGCAACTGATAACAATATACCTAAATACTTAGATTGCAGATATTAATTTTCTTAGTTGACTTCAGATGCACTTCTTACCTAGGTAGGTATATCAATCAATTCTACACAAATTTTATCATTAAAATATTGAGCATCCAGCAGCTGATAAAACAGTTGATAAACATTGCTATTTATAGAACTAATGTACTTATATATCATATTTCAATACAGGTATGTTAAGTTCGATGTTATTCAATTCAATTAATTAGACTGTTTCCTCTGAATATTCAATAAAAAAAATTAAGAGAGGCAGCACTAGTGGGGGTACTTACCTACAGATGTTATGAATTTTCCCATTCACATTACCTTTGTGTAACAAATGCACATCTTATTAAAAAATAAATAAGTAAGTACTCAAATATGGTGAATGAAAAAATGTTCATAAATTTGAATCATGATTTCTTCATTTTCACCATTTGCAATAGATTTATTTGTAATAATGCTTTTCTATTTAATATAAACAATTATTGTCCAATTCCTCATACCCATTTTCTTTTCTTTAGGCAATCATTAAATAGTTCACTAAAAAAATTACTTTCAGGCTAGTATAGGTAACCTTGCTTCATGTTTTTATATAGGTAGATGAGAGTAGGTAATAAAGCTTCCACTCGAGCTTCCATAAATGCATGACAATGGGATCATTACGCTTATGCACTAATCTATATACCTACTCAAAAATCAAGGCATGAGCTGGTCAAGAGACCAGCTAAATCCATAATCAAACTCTGCTTAAGCGTATGATATCTATATATTGCTTATTTCCACACACGTGTATTGTGGGAGCAATAGATGTAAATAATGCAAACAAAAGCCATCTGTTATTAAATAGTACTCTAAGATCAACTCTAACAGGAGGTGTGGAGTTTATTCTCTTGGGTACTGCAACAGAGCTATATTTCTCAAGCAAAGAATAAATAAAGCAAATATCACTTTATTTTACTTAGGTACTTTCACACTACCTGCTATTGCTATCAGTTTCAAAATCTTAATTTTTAGAATATTATTAGTACCTACTTAATATTCTTAAATTATATCGTGTAATCATATAAACATTCCAAGTTAATTTTGTCAGTTTATATAAATGAGCAATCAGAATCACTTGCATTTTCAACAATGAACTTGATTTTGCTAAATAATTTTGGTTCAAGGCTGTTTATTATGATTTGGCAAGCTCTGTTTGTTTATTAATAAAAAACACATTCACTTCAACGATTCTGAAAAGATTTTATTTAATGTTTGCTCTTACATCCATGAATAACCCAGACCAAAAATTACCACAAAAAATGAGGTGCTTAGTTTGTAATGCTGAGGAAGACTTATTGAATAGTTTGTCATTTTGGCACATGACATATGGGTTTGGCTATTTTGATTTGTTTTAAACTGTTTAAACTACCCAATTGCTACTGGATAAGAAACTTGTTTGAAACTTAAAAACTCATTCATATTATTTATCCCATTTTACTTCATAAGGTATAAGCATTATAAGTATTTGTGGATTCTTAGAAGAAATCATTTTTTCTATTGAATCAATTGACATTTATGTCTCTATCTAACATGTTTACAGAAAATGATGTCAAAAAAATACATTCCACGAATGTCCAACTATTTAGATGTAAGAGAAAAATACGAGGAGAAATCAATAAGTTATTAATTTTTTTCGAAATATTCGCATTTTTAAAAAAGTCAGCATAACTCGGAACCCTCTGTATTTAGGTATAGGGAACCATTATGAAGGAATATTATATTTTTCAGGGGCAATCAGAAAATGCAATAAAATATAGGGTGTTCCATAAGAAAAAATATAACTTTGATAGGCCACACTTTATTGGATAAAATATTTTCAAATTATAGTTTAAACTCGAGTGAAATTTGTGGTATAAAAAGATTTTTCACAAAACTTATATTTTCTTCGATATTTGTCCGGTCTCGGACTTTTGCCGAACTCTGTATAACTTTTGCTATACAAGAAAAGTTACAGACAATTTTAATGATTCCTGTGCCCGCGCTATAAAATAAGTCGCGCCGAAGCTATCACGGTGATCTTAGGAAGTCAGGGGCGGAAGCGAAGGTTTTGGGTTCAACTGTTTCTTGCTTCGAGAAATCAGTACAGTGCAACAGATTTATTACGGGTCCTTAATGATGACGATCACGCTGATGATCCATCATTAATGGCGATATTCTCCGTATGCAATGAATGAATGAATAATAATAATAGCCTTTAATGCTCGACAGATATAAATCCCTTTACAGAGCATACGAAAAAATACAATTGATATTTGCAATTAAACAAATAAATAAATAAACAAATACAAAACAATAAAATAAAATTACATCAATAAAGTAGACTAGATAGATTACATAGTAAATTCAGAATGAGCCTTTTTCTTAATAAAACTCAGACTATCAACAAACAAGTCACACGAACTACATAAATGATTAAAATTACAACACATAACATTCACTGGCGAGTTAAATAAAATGTTAGTTCTAGGTCCTTCACAATAAAAAAGTAAATGTTGTCTAGTATTGTAATTATGCACAATGCACATTAAAACTGAACTTACTTAGAATCTCTGGACACATAATTAGACCGTGAAAAATCTTATATAGAAGAGACAAGGATGACAGAACTCTACGACAAACTAGACTTTCAAAATGAAATTTATCTAGGAGAGATTGATAATCAACTCCTCTTGATGGATAAGATCCGCACATTTTAAAAACTAAATATTTTAAAAATTTCCTCTGCACAGATTCTGCCCTGGCTATGTGATTATTATAGAATGGATACCAAATAATTGAACAGTATTCCAATTTGGAACGAATAAAAGAGTAGTAAGAGTGTTTTTAACACAGCAATATTTTAAAATCCTCGACAGCTCCTCACAATGAAGCCATAAAACCTAAATGCCTCTGCTACTTTAGTCTCAATATGAAGACTACAGGGGAAAAAAGATGAGGGTCCAAAAAATGGAATTTTGAGATAAACACGTCAAATCAGTCGAAGGCCGTTACCTTCTGCACATCATACTATAAAGAGTAAAACAGATGAGAGTACCGAGGAAAATGCGTTTCAATATATGCCATGTATGGGAAAAAGGATGATAGTCCATTCGATTTATGCAAAACGGATGAGAGTCGAAATTGTTCTCACTCTAACTTGTTCGGATCATTGAACATTACAGGCGTCAGAAGAAACTAATAGTTAAACTATAGCTATATGGAATGTGTTCGTAATATGAGCTTAATTAATTCCAAAGCCTCTGTCGAGATTCCCTGTGGTTGGAATGATCACATTAGGAATGCCCGCGTTAAACCAAGCTCTTTCAAAGTAATTAGTTGCGAAGACCAAATGATTTTCCGAAGCTGGACTGATCATTTGAAAAGCTTTTATATACCGAAATATCCGTTCGAAAGCCGCCCAATCCGGGAATTAGTTATAAAAAAAGAAGAACCCAGAATGATCGAACATCGCGACTCTTACAATGGAGGCTTCACATCAAGCATTGTAGTGCCGACAAAGAAAACTCAAGAAAGGGAAAGCTGTTAGAAACAAAACGAAAAAAACTGGTAATGTGCATGTGGTACCAGATCTACCTTCTGGACAATTTGAACTGCCAAGTTCCAAATATGGAGAAAGGATTCCCATTAATCCTGAGAAGTACCAGAACATACAGGAATTGAAAGGCTTCTGTAGTGTAGAAGCTCAACTTTATTTTGAAAATTTACCATGTATCTGAGTGAAAATAAATATTTTTTGTGGACTCTCATCTTTTTTTCCCTGACTTTATGTACTTAGCCATCTTGAAAAAAAAATCTCGACGCTCATGTTGAAAAAATAAAAGTAACAAGTCTTTTCACCAAAAGAAGATACACGAGCCAATTTTTATAAAATTTTTGTTTTAAAATAATTAAACGTTAGGGAAATACAGGGTTTTGAATTTTAAAGTTCCCTCCACACAAAACTGACCCTCATCCTTTTTCCCCTGTGGTCTTCATATGTTCAATAAAATTCAAACGTGAATCGAAAATAACCCCCCGATCCTTAATAGATGAATGCTGAGATAGAACATTTCCATCTATATTGTAGTCAAAATTTACCATCGTTTTTTTCTTAGAGTATGATACCTTTTTACATTTTGAAACATTCAATGCGAGTCTGTTCACGGAACACCAGTCAGATATTTTTTCCAAATCGAACTGCAATACTACACAATCAGCCACATTTGATATGGGAAGAAATATCTTCATGTCATCTGCATAAATCATCCTACCTGAATCTAAAGAGCGATCAATGTCATTTATAAATAAAAGAAATAACAAAGGTCCGAGGTTTGATCCCTGTGGAACACCTGATTTAGCTGTATATTTTTGTGAAGAGTGAACATTATAAAAAACAAATTGCTTCCTACTCTCTAAGTAAGACTGACAA
>CAJUYH010007887.1:0-16546 GCA_910591685.1 Galerucella tenella | reverse complement strand
AGCCCACGTATATATTTTTTAGATATAATTCTTCAAAATTAAAATAATGAAAACATAAACTACAACAGTAGGTATCCATAGTATCCAACAAACTTTGAACTTCAAAGTTTGAAGTATGATTGACACTTACATTACAGATTCAGTTACCGACACAACGTTGCCATAGTGTGTCCGGCCGTTTTGTAACGGTGTCGTTATATCTCGTCTGGTTAAGTTGTGAATACCAACTTATGTCTGTTTATAAATTAGACATTGAACTGTAAAATTTATCAGTCAAAAGCTAAATTCAATATGGACTCAGTCAAGTCTTCATTAGAAATATTGTCAGAAGATTCACAAGGTGATGTTAATTATGTAACATGGAAATTTTAATTGAATCTAACTTTGAAATCAAAAGGGTTATATTTAGTAGCTACAGGTACTACATTTTCTCAATTTTTATCTTATAAGGCTCCGTTATTAGCCACTACGGTAAAATAATGAACCTCAGCTTCCACTGAAAACCACAAGATGGGGAGAGGATATGGTTTTATCCAAAATTTGGATCATATATTCTCGGAACTGGTAATTTATTTGACCAAATAAGTGGTCAATGGTTGATTACCATTATAATCTTGAATAAATACTTGACCAACCGTGTACCGGACAAATAATCACGTGTCGTTCCCCACTGATCCCCACTTCCCATGCCAGTTTGTATCATTCGATACAATACCGAGTGATATATTTATTGAGATGTTATAGTGTTCGATTTAATTTACATTTCTTATCTGTTAACCAGAGGTAGGTAACGAGGCAACGAGGGTGAATTATTATCTGATTTGTTGTTGATACGTTGTGACCCTATTTATTATAAAATTTATATCTCTATTATTTTTCCGTCTTATTTCGATTATTTTTTATACAGTGTGGAAACCACTTATGGAATAAAATTCTTTATGTCATTATTTTAGAAAATTATAAAAAATGCCGAGACACGTCAACTTTTGAATTGAGTTGTGCGTTATGTAAACATAAATGTAAGTGTACAGGGTGATTCACGCAAGTATGCCATAGTCGGTGTTGTTTTTTTAATGAAACACCCTGTATATTTGCATATTTTTGAAATCCTCTTAATGAACCGATTCCAACGAACTGAATAATGTATGGTCAATTATGAATTATACAGGGTGAAATTTTTATTTTTACAGTTATCAAACACATACATAAAATACCTGATGTATTTGATTTTAATACATTAAAATAAATGCTCAAAATGTTCTCCACCTAGTTGTTGGCAATAGCACTGTCTCCTATAGAACTTCTTAACTTCGTTTAAAGTTTGAGGTGAAATATTCCGTATTTCTGTAGTTATCCTGTCTTTGAGGTCTACAATGCTAGTTGGTTGTGTTGCATATACTTTGTTCTTGAGATAACCCTACAGGAAAAAATCTAACGGCGTAAGGTCTGGCGATCTAGCTGGCCACTCGATAGTACCTCTTCGTCCAATCCATTTATTGGGGAAGATTTTACTTTTCCAGTATATACTGTCAACACATCAACAACTGACAGAATAGAAAACAATCCACATTATTTAACGATTTAAAACAATCCACATTATTTACCGATTTTGTCTAATTATTGGCGTTTTTAGGCAATTTTTAGGTATTTATGATAAAATTCATGGGCGTAGCAGGTTTTGTTCAATATACAAATACGTCTAATATTTAGTTAGTTTAGATTTTTTTATAAATCCACATTTAGCTAATTTTAAAAAGTACCAATATTTCAAGTGTAATAAATTATTAATTTTAAAATTTCACCCTGTAAAATCCATAATTGACCATACATTATTCAGATTGTTGGAATCGGTTCATTGAAAGGATTTCAAAAATATGCAAATATACAGGGTGTTTAAAAAAAAAACACCGACTATGGCATACTTGCGTGAGTCACCCTGTACATTTACATTTATGTTTACATAACGCACAACTCAATTCAAAAGTTGACGAGTCTCGGTATATATTTTATAATTTTCTAAAATAATGACATAAAGAATTTCATTCCCTAAGTGGTTTCCACACTGTATATAATTTTTTTTCCTCCGTGTGTACGTCATGTTTGTTTTACGTTTTTAAAACCACAGGCAACTCTATCCTATCCTAAAAACGAAAACAAGAACACTGTTGCCAGCTACTGCCTAAATTATTTACCAGATCTTAGCCTAAATACCGAAAATATTAAAAAACCATGACAAATCCTTTATTTTACTCAAACCTACAAAAACAAAAAACATTCAATTGAATAAATCAATATAAATAAATGAAATCACTCTTAAACATCTAACTTAGCTTAATGTGATTTATTATTATAAAGAGAAGATATAATGCGAGATCTTTGATTGTCTATATGAAAAACGCTCTGAAGTCGTTCGTGTATAACTAATACTTTCGCTATTAAAAGTTAACAATCCAATATTATTGCATTACACACGTTGTACCAGTGTACATTTAGATTATCGAGAGTACGAAATCTGATACAATTGTACCCGTTCTGGCAACACTGGATTGGAAAATTAGAGTCTCATATCGGAAACTATCCTCTCGATATATACCTATCACTCGAATGATACTGATTCAGTCAGCTCTCTCTGATGCCAAATCGGTTCAACCAAATAAGACTGAGTTTTTGGCTACCATATTTGAATTACGGCGCTAATTATGCCGCTTTTATTTCATTCAGTTCTTGATAAAATAACAATATTTTCGCTGCATTGTCACACATTTGTCTATAAAATACTGTTATGAAGGATGTGTCACCTTTATATCATTTCAATCTTCATTGCCCAAAATTGGGGATAGGTATTTGACAACGTCTGTTGAATTTATTACTAACAAGAAACCCATATAAATTATGATGCACACTACCTTAACAGTTTGGCAATCGATATAACACCTTATGTCTCATCTAAAATTATTAATAAAAATTAACTGAATGAAAAACGTAAGCCATGTTTTTACGATCATATTTTCATTCAATAACGGGCCCATAAGCAAATTATGTACTGTATATCTTTTTTATTTTTTTTATTAGGGAGCTATACTTTAACAGTTATTCATGAAACTTCAAACGTATTATCAAAACGTTCGAGGTTTGCGGACAAAGACGACTGAATTTAAACATAATTTACTACTTGAAACGTACGATATTATAGCTCATGGTTGGATTCAGATATATTTGATTCCGAACTTTTCGGCGATAGATATATAGTTTACAGGAAGGACAGAGATTTTACAAAAACGGGTAAAAGAAGAGGGGCGGTGTTTTAATTGCAGTGCATAAGAAATTTAAAGCTAAGTTTTTTTTTTCCCCTTCGGAGCCGTCCTTTCGCCGGTACCACCTCAGCCTCCTGGGCTTATTGTGGATACTCCTAGTGTTCTGACTACAACCTATTCAGCCAATCCGTTCCCTGTATTAGCTCATACAGGTTCTTAGCTGGTTGATTGTAGAAGTCTTCTGGAGTCATTTGGGTTCTACCATAAAGTTTCTGCCTTCTGTGGTCCAGCGACTCACAGTTGCATAGTATATGCAGAGCTGTTTCGGTATCCTTTTTGCATCTTCTGCATGTAAGGTCTCCGTTGTACAGCCCTATTTTGTTTAGGTGCTCCTTTGTGGGAAAGTGTCCCGTAAGTAGCCCCGTAGTGGTGCGCAGTTTGTTCCTGCTCATTGAGAGCAGTTCTTTCGCTACTTTTTCTGATGGTTCTTTTATGAATTTCTTCCCATGTTTTTGCCCAGTCGTATTCTTCCAGTATTTTTTGTGTTGTTCTTTCAACCACCCTTTTAACCATGACCTGGTTAAGCATCTGGGGATGCCCACAGCAGGTTCGGGTCCGTTCATCAGAGTTGACGATCCTACTCTTGCGAGTTCGTCAGCTTTTTCATTGCCTGCGATTCCTTTATGACCTGGTACCCACTCCAGTGTTACACTGTTCCGAGTCGCCAGTCTTCTAAGTTCTTCGCCGCATTCCCATACTAGCCGAGATGTCACCCTATAGCTCTGAAGTGCCTTAAGGGCGGCCTGGCTGTCGCTGTAGATCCTGATCTGCCTGTTGTTGTAGGCTCTCATACTGTTAGCCCTTGCACACGCAAGTATTGCATAAACCTCTGCTTGGAATACAGAAGCTAAGTTAATCAGTGTAGATACGGATTTGGAGGCTGTGTTTATCGAAGTTGATATTTCTGGTAACAAAATAATTTTAACTAATATTTACTTGCCACCTCAGTCACGAAATGATGATTATATAGCGTTTGTCGAAATTTTTTCTCAGCTTGATAACAATAGATTCCAGTAGGTACTTATTTTGTAGTAATGGGTGACTTTAATTTACCCAACATAAATGGATCCGAGTTTAAATGGGAAAACATTACTTCAAATAAAATTTTATCATTATGCGAATTAATGAATACGTTGAAATCAAAATCTTTAGATAATATATTAAATGAAGATATGCGAACGTTAGATCTTGTATTGTGTAATGTCGATATGTCGGTGGAAAAGAATCAATATCCTCTGACCAAAGAGGATAAAAAACACCCCATTCTGCAAAACATTTCGGGAAATTAACAACCTAACATATCAATATAATTTTAAGAGAGCTAATTTTGATTTACTTTCCGAGTTACTAAGGGATTGCACTTGGGAGTTCCTAGATTGTATAGATGATGTAGATACTGCAGTAGAATTATTTTATCATAAACTATATATAATGTTCGATGCTTGTGTACCTAAATTTAAATCTAGTAACATTAAAAATACCAAATTCCCTCCATGGTTTACTCCAGATATAATCCGTTTATTACAAGAGAAGGAACATCACAGAAAAATGCAAAACAAATCTGAATATCACTCAAATGAATTTAAACGACTAAGAACTCTATTAAAAAATAAAATTAAGGAAGAAAATAACATATACACCCGTAGCATTGAAGACGGCATTAATGATAATCCCAATTTGTTTTGGAATTTTGTAAAAAATAACAAAAAATATAATAAAGCAGATTACTGTTTCAAGAATCCTGATAACAATTGTATTAATATTACAGATAAATCAATAATATCAGCCGAATTTGCGAACTATTTTAAGTCGGTGTATGAACACAGCTCATCTACCTACCATCTGACTTTTTTGAATTCTGTAGATAATTATAGTTCAAATTTCAATTGTTTACAATTTACTGGGATCACTGTTCAAGATATTCACATTGCATTTAAAAAGCTTAAACCAAAGTTCTCAGCTGGACCTGATGGCACTCCGGGATATATATTTAAAGCCTGTCGTGATTATCTTACATACCCCCTCATCAATTTGTTACAAAAATCACTTAACAATAACTATTTTCCAAAGGCGTTTAGGATCACAAAGGTAACTCCGATACATAAAAAAGGCCCTAGGGACGAGTTCTGTGATTACAGGCCGATTGCAATAGCAAACTGTAGCGCTAAAATTTTTGAATATATATTATATGATAAATTATATTCGCATTTTCAAACTATACTATATAATCAACAGCATGGCTTCTGTAATAAGACAAATCTGCTAACGTTCTCCAATTATGTAATTGAATCACAGGATAAAGGGGAACAGAGGTTGATGTGGTATATACAGATTTCGCCAAAGCTTTTGATAAAGTAAACCATGATATACTTTTAAGGAAGTTAAATTCACTGGGAATGAGCTATCCTTTACTAAAACTTTATGCAACTTATCTTAGTGATAGGTGGCAATATGTATCTTTCATGGGTGAGAAATCTGAGGCATTTATGGTGGAATCTTGTATACCACAGGGATCTAATCTAGGACCGTTACTTTTTTTGATTTTTATAAACGAAGTGCCTTCCTTAATTACATCTGAGCGTTTATTGTTTGCGGACGATTTGAAAATTTATACAAAAGTGAATAACTTAAATGATCATCTTCAATTACAGTACGACATAGATAAAATATATAATTGGTCGCTAACTAATAAATTACCTTTTAACACTAGCAAATGTGTTGTTTTAACATTCAGTCGCCAAAAAAACCCTAGATATTTTTATTATGCAATGGGGGATACTCAATTAATGAGAGTAAATAAAATAACGGACCTAGGTATTTTATTCACTGGTAAGTTTAGCTTTAAATCACATATACTTAACACTGTTTCTCAATCATATAAATAACTTGGGTTTTTAAAACGTACTGCCTATGCTTTTACTAATATTAAGTCAATTATAAGTATATATAACTCGCTTGTAAGAAGCAAGTTGGAGTTTGGTAGCATTATTTTAGTTCACTTATTAATCTAAGCTTGAGTCGCCAAATTGAAGCCATACAAAATAAGTTTGTGAAATATATCTATTTTAAAAAACACAAGAGGTCTCCTAAATATGAGTCCTATGATCCATTAAGGTCAGAGTTTAGTATTGATAAATTAGTATGCAGGAGAAAACGTCGAGAATTAATTTTTCTTTATAAGTTGTGCAACAATTTAATAGACTCAGCTGATCTTCTCAGTCAATTAAATTTCTACGTACCCTACCATCGAACACGGCCTAGGAATTATTTATTCTTAACACCTTCAATAAACTCGCTAGATAAAATATGTCAGCTATACAATAGCCTAAGTGATAATCTAGATACTGGACTGCTAGGAATTACTCTGAGTCAATTTAAAATATATATTGCAGATTTAATATTAGATAATTAGTCTTGTGTGTACATTCAGTCGTTTTTGTCTCATAAGCAATATGCATACGTTGTATTAAGTTATAATTTGTAACCACAGTTGCATAGAATAAGGGAAACCTGTTTGCTTCTGTAATAAAATAAAATAAATAAATAATGTTAAGGCTTGGCTCAAACTCTTATAGGTTTAAATGTGAGTAGCAACATTGCTAAGAAAATTGCGTATTGTAATTCATCTTTTCTTATGCTTGAAAAGTTAGAGTTGTTGTATGGTAAGAAGTCTGATCTTACAGTTGAAGGTTTACAAAGGCAATTTTTCAGTTATAATGTTATAAATATGATGTTGCTAAGTCAGCCGTAGAAAATTGTATGATTATTCAACAGTATGCAGAAGACTTAGCTGCTGAAGGTGAAAAAGTCAAGGAATCTTGGATCATGACAAGAATTTTAGGAATGTTACCTCCTAAACTACATCATTTTCGTACAGCCTGGGATAATGTCAGCCCTACCGATAAAACTTTAAATACAATCATTGAACGTCTTCGGTTAGAGGATAGACTGAATGGTACCGGGGAACAAGCACCACAAAATGCCCTTATGCACAAAAAGTCTGAAATAAATGAAGTCAATTCACAAAGTAAAGTTGAATGTTTCAAATGTGGAAAAAGGGGTCATATTAAGAAATACTGCAGAAACAAACCTTGTCCTAAGTATCTAAAATACTGCAAAAACAATTACTCCTGTAAAAACTGTAATCAAAAGGGCCATTTTGCCAAAGATTGCCCCAATAATAATTCAAGTGGATATTTCAGTAGTAATGATCAAAATAACGGAAGTTATCAAAGAAACTCAAATCGGAGAGCTTTTATTTCCACTGGTTTATCAACCGCAAATGTAAAGAAAATGACTGCAGTGATTGCTGGTATCAAGATTGCGGTGCAAGTCAACATATGATATGACATCACGTAAAGAATGGTTGACAAATTTTGTTGAACTTGAAGAACGTATCAATGTGTTGATTGGTGATGCTACCAGGTTAGAAGGAATAGGAATAGGTGAAGTGTAGTTGATGGCATTCAATGGAGAAAAATGTTATGAAGTCGTTCTGAAGAATGTACTATATGTGCCTAAAATGTCCTTCAATCTATTCTCCGTGTCACAGTTGTTAGACAGAGAATATATTCAACAAGCAGATGCAAGCCAGTCAATTTTCAAGAGTCGGGAAGATAATGAAATTGTAGCAATAGCCAAAAGAGATGAAAATTTGTTCAAGATGATGTTTAGAAGAGATGAAGCTGAAAAATGTCTTGTAACTACGTCAATCAAAATTTGGCATGACAGGTTAGCTCATCAAAATGTACAATACCTACGTGAAAGACACTCTAAAAAGACATGGAGTGAAATATGTAGACGATTGGAATGATTATGTTTGTCCAGGATGTATATATGGAAAACAACATCATATAGTATCTCAAAGACCGTTAGATTTGGTTCATGTAGATTTGTGTGAAATGAACATTCCCTCGGCGTTAGGAGGAGCTAAATACTTCTTACTCTTCAAAGATGATTTTTCACATTTTCGAACAGTGTACTTTTTGAAAAATAAGGATGAAGCTATTTCTAAACTGAATATGTATGTGAAAATGGTGAACAATCAGTTTGAAAGAAATATAAAATGTTTGAGATCTGACAATGGAACTGAAATTAAAAATGAAAATGCTAAGAAAATTCTGGAAGAATTAGGGATATTTCATAGTAAGTCAAATGCATATACTCCTCAGCAGAATGGACGTATTGAAAGAGAAATGAGGACGATTGTTGAATCTGCTATACATGCTAAAAATCTCAATGGAAATCTATGGGCTGAAGCAGTAAACTATGCAGTTTTTACTATAAATCAGACAGGGAGTTCACAAAATGACAACAGTCCTGCTGATCTATGGTTTGGACGAAGAGTTGATATTAATAAACTTAGAAGTTTTGGATGTGAATGTTACGTATTGATTGAGGATCACAAAAGAGCTAAGACAGAGAAGAAGTCGAAGAAAGGAATTTTCGTTGGATACGATATAGATTCACCGAGTTACATAATTTACATTCCTGAGAAAAATGATGTGAGCTCTGATAACGTAATGTTTGATGAAAAGTTAGGATCAAAAGAAGGATGCATAGAACATGAATTAAACTCAGAAGAAAATCAGAATTCAGGAGGAGAAGAAACTAATGAAGATGGGACTAGCGAGTCTAACCACACAAATCACAAAGATGAAAACTTGGAAAGAAAGATGAATGACAATTCACGAAATTTGAGAGACAGAAGAAATACCAGAAAACCTCAAAAACTAGACGATTATGTTTTGGAATATTCAACTGATGATGAAACATGGCCTTGATAGGCGAAGTTGAAGACATTGCAATTGGAGAAGCGCTGCAGGACAAAAACTGGAAAGTAGCCATGGATGATGAATCTCACTCATTAACTAAAATGAGAACATGGGAGTTAGTAGAACCCCCAAATAATGTGAAACCATTGACATGTAGGTGGGTACTAAAGAGAAAACAGGATGGAAACTTAAAGCCAGACTGGTTGCAAGAGGTTTTGAACAGAAGCAAGGTATTGATTATACAGAAACGTACAGTCCAGTTGCTCGACATGTATCAGTCAGACTTGTACTCAGCTTGGCTGCATCAAATAAAATGAAATTGATGTCTTTTGATATAAAGACTGCATTTTTACATGGGGACTTGGAAGAGGAAGAAATCTTCATGTATCAACCAGAAGGTTATAATGATGGGACAAACCGAATCTGCAGACTGAAGAAGAGTCTATATGGACTTAAACAAGCACCATGAAACTGGAACCATAAATTCAGTAATTTTTTGAAATCATTCGGATTTGACAATACCGATGATGATCCATATGTGTCTATTACAATGAAAATAGAAGTGTGATAATTGTACTCTTTGTTGATGATGGTCTTATCTCTGGAATTAGTCAACGAGAGATGTTTAACATCCTAAACAAATTAAAAGAAGAATTCTAAATTACTTATGACACTGCGGAAAATGATAAAATGTCTTATCTTGGAATGGAAATTCAAAATACAGAAGAAGGCATTTTTGTCAGCCAACCAAAGTACACCGAAAAGATTATAAAACGTTTTGATTTTGATAGCCTTAATATAGCACATACTCCCATGGAAAAAGGAATGATTACAAATCCGGAAAACCTTGTAGATGATAGACAATTGTAAAATAAACCATATCGTGAAGCAGTCGGAAGTCTGCTCTACTTGGCTACAATAAGTCGCCCTGATATAAGTTATGTTGTAAACTCGCTTTAACAGCAAACCAATGGTTAGTCACTGGAAAATGGTTGAAAGAGTTTTTCAATATTTGAAGGGAACAATTAATAATGGAATATATTTCGATGGAAGTAATGAACTAATTGCCTACACGGATTCGGATTATGGAGGTGATAATGGTCATTCGACAAGTGGAATACTTGTACTAAGAGGAGGTACGCTCAGAAACAAAAACTTATAGCAACATCAACTGCAGAAGCAGAATATAGAACTGCTGTATCAGCAATTGATGATATTTGTTGGATAAGAAGAATTGGAAGGGAACTTAAATTCTTAGGTGATACTAAGCCAACTAAGATATATGTTGACAACCGATCAGCTATCTGTATATGTTGAATAATCATGAAGGAAAAATAAATAAAAACAAAAAGCATATTCAAATTCCAAGAAAATTTATTCAACAACATATTGGAAATACAGTCGTGATAAAACATGTGCAAAGTTGTGATCAGCTTGCTGATATACTAACAAAGCCCTCGAACCGTAAGATCTTTCATTCATTGAAAACTAAAATAATTAAGGAGGAGTGTTGAGAATATTTGTATATTTTATAATTATTTTCGAATGTCACAAATTTTGTGTTCCAAGTGTTATCAACGTTTTGTAATAAAATGTCGTCTGTCAAAAATAAGGAGGGAGTCTGTTAATTTTACGTCGCATTTAGATCTTTAAATATTAATATGAGTATAATATAAATATTGAACAGAAATTATAATAAATGTCTAGAAGGCGCCTTCGTTTGACATTGGCTTTTGTAACACTATTGAAAAATAAATCTTTATAAAAAACTTGTTTTGCTGAATACCTCGTGTTATCCAAGAATAATTACAACATGCTACTTCATGAAACATTGATGAATTTATTATTAATTGAAAAAAATACCAAGTATGTATGTGCTACCGTTGTATTCCAAATAGAATGACACGCAATTTTCAATGACAATATACAGGGAGTGCCATTTAAAAATAAAAAGTGAGGTGTAGCTACCACAGGGAGGTTACTTTAATGCCATTCAATGCAGTTTTTTTATTTATTAATTATCTTGTCAAATAAGCGAGATATTGCTTGCATACGATAACTTGGGGCACCCGGTATAAAAGACCACCCTTGCACAATATGTTAAGGAAACGAGTTTCAATAACACTTTTCCTCACTACTACCACTCTCCCCTTCGATTATTTAAATAATATTTCCACATGAAATCATGACATTTAAATATATAGTTTTTTTTTCTGTGTCTATTTAAATCGTTTTTCCTGTGAGTGGCTACTGCGTATATGATTATTCAACCCACTTTTCCACGAATAAGTTTTCGAACAAATTTCACATTTAAACGGTTTTACTCCCTCGTGGTGTTGAACGTGGGATATTAAATGGCCTTTATCTGGAAAGGATTTAGAGCAAACACCGCATTTGAATGGCGTTTCTCCCGTGTGCCAACCCAAATGCTTGTTCAAATTACTTTTCTGCGAGAACGATCGTAAGCAAATGTTACAATTAAACGCCTTTTCTCCAGTGTGACAACGCATATGTATATTTAAATAGCCTTTATGTAGAAAAGATTTCAAGCAAACTTCACATTTGAAGGGTTTTTCCCCCGTATGACAACGCAAATGTCTAACCACATCGTTTTTTCGTGTGAAGTTTTTAAAGCATACGTCACATTGGAAAGGCTTTTCTCCTGTGTGACAACGTATATGTTTTCTTAAATCTCCACAATTGGTAAATGATTTCAAACAAATTTCACATTCGTATGGTTTTTCCCCTGTGTGACAACGCATATGTGTATTTAAATAGCCTTTATGTACAAAAGATTTTAAGCAAACTTCACATTTGAAGGGTTTTTCTCCCGTATGGCAACGTAAATGTCTAATTACATCGTTTTTTCGTGTGAAATTCTTAAAGCATATGTCACATTGGAAAGGCTTTTCTCCAGTGTGACAACGCATATGTGTATTTAAATTACTTTTCTGCGAGAACGATTTTAAGCAAATCTCACAATTAAATGATTTTTCCCTCTTGTGGCTACGCATATGTCTATTTAAATGACTTTTCTGGAAAAACGATTTTATGCAAATGTTACATTTGAATGTTTTCCTGGATGTTTTCATCCCCGCGTGACGAAGTAAATGTTTATTCAAATTGCATTTATACATAAAAGACTTTGAGCAAAAATCGCATTTGTAGCGCTTTTTTCTTTGGTGTTGATTTAAAATATCTTTCTGCGATAATGATTTTAAGGATACTTCATTTTCACTGGTAGTAGGATGAACAATTCCATCTGAATTATCTTCCAACTCCTCTTTTAATTTGTTTTCAGCTTTATTCAAAATAGTAGTGCCAGAATATTTCTTCGTCTTATATAATTTCTTCTGTTTCAATTGATGTTTTGTTATAGTATGATAAGAAAATTCAAGTTGCTTCGTATACAGATTTCCACAAACTACACATGTATAAATACCAGTGGAAGGATTGCGATTTTTTTTATTCTTCAATGTCAGTGATGGTCCTGCAAAATGGAGTAGTAAGTATATTACACACAGTCACGTAGCTATAGCTTTTACATGGGGAGGGTTTTGGTTTTTTTCATCTGATAGGTCTAAAAGGGAAAAGCTTTATTGGCGCCGCCTAAGGCAAAAAAAATCGAGTGCCACGACCTAAAGCAATTTTTCAAGTTCAAGAAATAATGTTAAGTTTTAAACATCGTTTTCCGTATTGCCCCCAACTGCTGAAATGGTTATAACCATGTATATATATTTTTTAAAGGAGCCGTCCCTTCGCCGGCACCACCTCAGTCTCTTGGGCTTATTGTGGATTCTCCCAACATTCTGACTACAGCCTATTCAGCCAATCCGTTCCCTGTATTAGCTCATACAGGTTCTTTACTGGTTGGTTGTGGAAGTCTTCTGGAGTCGTTTTGGGTCTTCCATTTAGTTTTTGCCTCCTGTGGTTCAGCGACTCACAGTTGCATAATATGTGCAGAGCTGTTTCAGTGTCCTTTTTGCATCTCCTGCATGTGAGGTCTCCGTTATACAGCCCTATTTTGTTCAGGTGCTCCTTTGTGGGAAAGTGTCCCGTAAGAAGCCCCGTTATGGTGCGTAGTTTGTTCCTGTTCTTTTGCTACTTTTTCTGATGGTTCTTTCATAAATCTCTTCCCATGTGTTTGCCTGGTTGTATTCTTCCAGAGTTTTATGGATTGTTCTTTCACCCACCCTTTCAACCATGACCTAGTGCAAGTTCGGCAGCTTTTTCATTCCTTTGTGACCTGGGACCCACTCCAGTGTTACACTGTTCCGAGCCGCCAGTCTTCTAAGTTCTTCGTCGCATTCCCATACCAGCCGAGATGTTACCTGTATATTAATTTGGGAGCACCTATTTTGAAAAGTGATAGATGATTGAAAATTGAAGCTTTTATTAAAACAGAAAATCAATCTCACAATAGTTATTTTTGTATCTAGTGGGCGAAATGCTACTTTGGTGATCAAGAGATGATTTTTTTTGACGAGGCGCAGCCAAGTTAAAAAAAATAGTCGAGATCACCAAAGTATTTCGCGCATAAGATGCAAGCAAAATTTTTTCTACAAACGTCAAAAATAAAATTTTAGACTGTTAAATTTCAGGATCAAGTGCTGTCACCTCTACGGCAGTTGCTTGCAAATCAAAAATGGATAGTCTTCCAGCTCCCAAAACAACGATATCACGAGCTGAATCTGAGTTATCTGGTTTAGGAATAAATATTGGTTCGTGCACTGGCTGCACCATTAATGTTAACATTGTAAATAATGAATAAAATTAGGTAGTGTTAAATTTCCTGACAATTTGAAAGCCTTAATTATTGTTATACATTAATAAATAAATGATTTCTTGGATTTTTGCTTGATTGAGGAACATAAAGGTTAAAATATAAAAATCCCATATAGTTTACATGCAGTGTGCGCGCACGGTGTCATGATTGGTAACGAACGAAAATAAAAAAAAGGGTCACTTCGTATATTGTTGTCAATGCGCGAACCTTGTCATTTTTTGACGTTTGTAGAAAAAAGTAAATTTAACCTCTCCAGCTAAATTATTCACAATTGTTGGGGAATCTATGTCTATTGCCACATCCCGATGAATACTTATATTGCGGCAGTATGCTAATAAAAGAATAGTGTACCTTTATTGTATTTTCTATGGGGAGGGTTTGAACCCCCAAAATCCCCCCTTATATACGTCCCTGATTACACATCAAGGTGGAGAAAAGATTTATCTCAGATGAGGTTTATTATCAGTTTGCGAGGTTAAAATATTTAAATGAAATTTCACAAAACAAAGAACAAATATAGGTTTATTCGTAGAACAGTCAGAAACTATCAGAAACCGTCAGAGGCATGCGCATTAAAAAAAAGCGTTCGTAGAAACAATTTGGCAGTTGGTGATTTAAAAATCCTTTGTTCGAAGAAAGAAATTTGCGGTTTCGGATCAGTTGCCAACAATCAGAATAATTTGCTGCCCAGGATCCAATTTTTAGTTTGAGCATGCGTATTGTGATGCTGTGGAAAATGACATATTTTTACAATTTTTCTATTGTGGAAAAAGCACGGAAATAGCTAACCAGTCAGTTCCTTCTAAGATAAAACGTTAGTGAAATCATTTGTATATTGTAATACCGGACATTTAAAAAAAATCTCCTGCTATTAGGATCGCCAAAGAATGACACACACATTACAAAATAATTTATTTATTTTTTATGTTTTTCAGATGTATGACGATAATTCAAGCTGTTCTTCAAGTGATGAAGAACTTTTAGTTCATTATTATCTAAAAAAATTGCCAATCAATTTATAACGAATCACATACGGAATGTCAGAGTTTGACAAATTTACAATCGGTTAGAAATTCCTTCTACGAACAAACCTATTTATGGACCCTAATAGAACTAAACTGGGAAAGCTTAACAGAAATTGGAAATTTAACATTCAATTTAAGTTACTCTTTTTGTAGAAATGTTTTAATACATTTTTATTTTTCCCACCTCGTGTTTCATTGCTTGACAAAATCTAATTTTATCATTACATCTACTAACATTTTTGTTGAGCTGGAATCACTGCCCTAGAAATTCTACCATAACAACTAATTTAGCTTTGACGCGGTTTAGCATTGACATATTTTGAAAAATCACTTTACATAGCTAGAAAAACACTTTTTTCAGATTATTATAGTTATACCAGTTTTATATGAAGCGCACTGTACATCATGTAGAACAGAACATACTGTCGCATTCGTTTGCCGAATTATTTCAATTCGTCATTGTTTTCAAATGTCCGGGAGGGTCTCCTGCAGGAGGACAAAGTTAGGACCACCAAGTTTTCTCTAATATACCTACCTACAGTAGAAAAAATTAACCTTTACCCTGACATCACTAACAATGAACAGTAGTAAACACAAACTTTATATACCTCATCCTTTTCTACTGACAGTAAAAACACATCATACAATATACGTACACTTGTCTTTCAAGCAATGACATACGTTCTTTTGTAACTCTAGTACATACCGAATAATCACATTTAGCTTTAATGAGAGCATTTTCAAAATTTCTACAGCTCTTTCAGCTTGGCTGTTATTAACTGGATGAAAGGCTTCTCTTGGCTACTTTTACTATCAATATTTTTCTCCCCACAACCTGGGACAAATACTTTCCGAGTACAGCCAGTGACCCTAATGGGCCACAGACATATAAGAAACAATAGACAGAGTTGTTTACAAAATGTGTATGTGCCAACATTAATTCTTACTTTACTACAAATTATTTTGTAGTAACGCAGCGTTGCCAGATGAATAATATAAAATTACTTTTAATACTTCATGTTTGATACTATTATTTAATATTTCTCTGCAAACAGAATATATTTTTGCATACATATATTTTTGCATGTGAATATGTGTGGAAATTTGTTATTTGTTGAGTTTGAATATCTTAAATTTTATTTTACATACAAGGTAGTATAGTATAATTTTCCGCTCATCTTTAAAAATTTTGAGAAGTCCGGCAACGCCGCTAGCAAAATACCCCAGCAAGCAGCCGCCATATTCCAATATCATTTCATTGATATTTAAAGTGGCGAGTACTGTGTTTTTGATTTATTTGCGTGTATTTCACCTAATTTAGTATTTACTAGTGAAGCAGAGGTGTTAAAAAATTAAAACTATTTTGAGACAGTGTGTGGTGTGCCGGAAAATCGACTATTTGAACCCTAACCTATCTTTTCACTGGTAAGTTGTAGTAAATAAGTTAGTCATAGGCGGGTATGTGAATGCTCTTTTCACACAATCTGAATTGGCCTGATAAGGAGAAAATTGGGTGAAATTACCACTCACATACTCACACATATTTAAGCAGATTGTAGAAAATAAACATAAGATGCTGCACATACCCTTATATAAAAACAATGTCTATGATGCTTACCTATAGGAAGCATTAGACAAGTAGTTCAG
>CAJUYH010007886.1:0-16546 GCA_910591685.1 Galerucella tenella | reverse complement strand
TATAAAAACAAATTCATGGGATATATCAGCTTCCAAAACATATTCGTATAAAATTTCATTACAATGGCGCCAGTAGTTTCGGCAAAATCGTAAGAAATGTGTAATTTTTTATTTTCTTCAACGCCCTTTATCTTGAAAACGGATGGCGTTAGAAAAAAAATTTACTAAGCCAACCCCAATTATTTTTCTGTTTTTTACCTATCCTAGGGACGGTGTTACCTTTTTTTGAAAAACCCTGTATTCATATTACGTGATTTAGTATATTGTTAATTATTGTAGTTTTCTACATTTTGACAAAAAGTCTTAAGGGCATCTCTACCAATTTTCCAGATATAATATTTTTAATTTTAAAAGAGTTTTGCCACTCCAGGTCCGGGCCTTACACGGGCCGCTACTGGCAAAAATTGCGATAAATTTGAATACTTGAATTATTTTAACATTTAGTGCCATCTATTGTCAGATTTTTTAACTAATGACAATAAAAAATGAGCTTTGGCTGGGCAGATACATATTGATTAATGAGTAGGAAATCCTAGTTACGTATTTTAATGGAATTTGATACTGTGTTTCATTGAATCCTTGTAGTTTACGATACCTTACAAATACCTATAATATTTGTAACTTCCGTCCGATTAATACCAATTATATATCTTAAAATAGAGTCTATTACAATATAGGGATGAAATTGAAAAATGGCATTTATTTTTAGTTTTGATAAAATGAATACAAGAAAAAACTGTATGCTGCTTCCTTTTTTTTATACAAAAACAAGAACCCTCCCCGCTATAATCGATATCGATCGATACTCAAAGCGATAAGTGGAAACACGCACGCGCTTGAGAATGACAAGTCAGGTGGTTGCATAGCAACGGCCGTACTTAGTAGAAAAACCACCAAAAGTAAGGGCAGCATGACTGGGAAGATTAATGGGTGATGTAAAAGGACCGGGAGAGTGGAAGAGGGGGGTAATTGGTAGGACGGTAGAGCAGAGTAATGCTGTATGCCGCTGAAGTGTGGGGTGAATGCGAGGGTTAGACCACACCTGCGGGTTCAGAGAGGGATACTCCTGAAGGTGGTGCAGGCGTACAGGACAGTGGGTGGACTGACAGCAGCGGTGCTGTCAAGGTCCTATCCATTGGACTTAATGGCTAGGGCCAGACAGAAACGCTGGAGGGGTGCGACCAGAGAGGAAGTACAGGAATAGATGGATGAGAAAATGGAGACAAGGTGGGATGAGTATGAGGGTGCGCTAAAAGAAGCGATTCTGTAGAGTAGGGAGGGTCTATCCTTAGTTGACAGTGGCCAGTCGAAAATCCTACTGTTAAACGTAGGTTCTTCCTGGTCATTTCTAAATATTTCTTCGGCGCCAGCTTCCCAGGGTCGCCCAGGGTGATCCTGGCAAGACTGCATCCTTTTATTCCATCCCATCTCTTAAGGGATTGAGCATGAGTGTATAACGTTTGGCTAGTTCCGCAATTGTCGAAGTCGTTAGGCCGTAGGTGTCACTGGGTCTTAGAATTTTCAGTCCAACGGCTTCCCTGGCTAAAGAATCAGCAATGCGATTTCCTTTACTCCTGTCGTGCCCTTTAACCCACCTCAGGATAATATTGTTATCTGCCGAGGAGTTAGCTAAATCTTGGTGGCACTCTAGTACTAGTCTCGATAAACACGTTGTCTATTCAAGGCTAATAGGGCTTGTCTACTATCAGTGCAGATTGTTATGTTTTTGCCAGAAATTCCTCTTCTGGTTAGTTCTTTTGTGGCAATTGAGATACCAGCCAGTTCTGAGGTCCAGAGGGGTCAGACCAGTAATTAGTTCCATTGCTGCGGTTGGTGTTGTTCTCATGGCTCCTGTGATGTTCAAACAAGCCATTCGCTGTATTTGATATAATTTTTGGATGGCCGTTGCTTGTAGAACCTTCGGTCCCATGCAATTGCTCCTTACGTTAACATGGGTCTTATTATTGCAGTGTAGATCCAGGTGACCACACGGGGTGACAGACCCCATGTGCGTCCCACTTTCCTCCGACACTGCTCATAAGCCACATTATGCTCTTTTTGCTCTGCTGTGTAGATGAGAGTTCCATGTTAGTTTCCTGTCGAGGGTAATACCAAGGTATTTCACCTCTTCCGAAAAGTTTAGTTTGCTTTTGAAGATTTCGGGAGGTTTTAAACCCGATAAACTTCTTTTCCTGGTGAAAAGGACCATCTCAGTCTTTCTGGGATTGATCGACAATGAGTGTTCCTTACACCATTTTTCTATTAATTTTAGTCCATCCTGCGCTCTATCGCACAGTGTGTTCACAAATTTGCCAGTCTGCAGGATAACTATGTCATCTGCGTATGCAATTGTGTAGAATCCATTGTTGTTGAGGTGATTAATCAGGGTGTCTAGGACTATGTTCCACAGAAGGGGTGATAAGACTCCTCCTTGTGGACATCCCCTCATGACCAGTCCTCTTACTGTGATGTCTTCTACATTGATACTTATTGCTCTACTAGAGAGCATCTTGAGTATCCATTCTTCTACTACCAGAGGTACATTCCTGGAGTTGAGTTGTTGGGTAATTGTTGGAAAGGTTGTTTTATCAAACGCTCCCTCGATATCTATGAATATACCCAGGGTGGATTCTTTGTTGTCCAATGATCTTTCGATTCTGCCAACCACTTGGTGAAGGGCCGAATCAGTGGACCTTCCCGGAGTATATGCATGCTGATTTGGATGAAATGGGTTGTGAACTAGCACTTCATCTCTTATATACCGCTCGCATAACCTCTCCATTGTTTTTAAAAAGAACGATGTGAGACTAATTGGTCGGAATGCTTTTGGTAAGGTGTAGTCCATCCTACCTGGTTTGGGTATAAATACCACTCGTACTTCTTTACACTTACTGGGAATATACCTCAGAGCTAAAGAGGCTCTGAAAATTCCAACCAGGTGCGGAATAAGAGCGATTGAGAGCAGGAGAAATTGGGTGGACCGGAAATTTGGGGAGGTGAACTACTTCTTAACGCAGGTACTCACAGGGCAGGGGTCGAGAGTTGGTGACCTCCACAAGATTGGGAAAAGAGAAACTGGAGTGTGCGAGAGATATGAAGTGGAGGATGATGTAGGACATGTATTTAGATGTTGGAAGAATGAGGAAGTTTTGAAGAAGTTGGAAAATAAACTGGGAGAGGCGGTATATTGGGAAAATATGGTGGAGATTATGTTGAGGGGCGAGGAAGAATGGATGGAGATAAGTGGCGTAGTGGAGAACATGATTAGGGAAAGAGAAGGACTCGTCATGGCATGTGAGAGGTAGGAGTGATAGAAGGGAGAAGATGACAGTAAGTGTGTGAGGGACCGCCGTCCGCCACCCGTTTTGAAGAAGGTTTGGTTGGTATATAGGCGTTCTTTCTTGATCGCAATTCTAGTACATATTTTCCTCCCTCTCCATCCTCGTTTACTCTATTAGAAATATTTCTGTCAAAAAGATACTTAATTAGCTAGGTCTAGTAGTGTATCTTAAAAGACAGTAAAATCTCTTTTACTCCAGCTGAAGGTGACTCCGTTTCAACGTACTCTGTATAGCCAAAAATTGCGTCTCACTAGTGACCGTCATTAAAGTTCCCTGAAGTATATCTGTCATCCATTATCAGTTGTGTTGATTAACTTCAATGTTTTTAAGATACAGGGTGTCCCAAATAAGAGTGACTGATTTTAAACATAAATGCCCAGCTTATTAATTGCTCCAAAAAGATGGGGTTTTCACTAGTTTTACTAGTTTATCAAAGAGATTTTTTTAGGCTTGGCTGGCATTTCATCTCATCAACACAGTGTGTTTTACTGATGTTGGTCAAATTCAAAGGGGAAAATATGTATTTTTTTAAATGGAACACGCTATAATATTTGATCCTATTCGAAAGAGCAATCATTCTTCTTTCCAAAAATGTATAGTTTTCTTTCTTTTGTTTCATTAACAACAAAGATATTCGAGGTTTCAAGTAGTAAGTAGTACATTTTAATTAGTAGTTTCATATGAACGTATTTTGATGCATAAAATCAACTCATGCTGTGGCCGTTTGACGCATAACAAAAGCTGCGATCGCAACCACAGCTTAAATAACATATAAGTTGAAATAATACCCTTCTTGGTGTGCGTCATCGATTGTTAATGTCTTTCTAACACATTACGTATTAAGAAATGGAAAAAAAGGCAGGTCTGTGATTAATCCTAATCAAAATATCTCAATAATGAACCGTTTAAATGTATTACAAACCTTAACCCTAATCTTTGACTTACAAAAGTTTGATTGGTTGATGTTTAGATTATGCGCAAGCTCAACCTATCAATCTAGAATTTAAAATACTATGAAGGCGTTACTTTCGTAGCGGCAATGTGTCTTACGTCTTTTTCTACTGTCAATATTAATCTTATTGATTTATTTATTTGAATAATACAAAAATATGCATGAATACACGGAAAAACATCAGTATTTTGGAAGTTTTCAAGTATTTTCAGTTAGAAAAAGAAGCTGGTGATTATTAATTGCATAACCTTTTCTAATTTGGCTGAATACGATCCTGATGATTTTATTTATCAAATTTAAGGTTAACTTTATGTCAAAATATTCAAATAAAATAAACGACATGCCGAAAACCCGGATATACGTCACAATCGATGACGGGTATTATTTCAACCATACCAAAATGCGTGAGTAAAGTTGATTAATGAACCTATTTCGCGCAATCGATGATATTCGATGGAAGCCAACCCTCTTTACAATATAAACTTTTTTTCAAAAATTGCAGAGCACCCTAAAAGTTTTACCACGAGCCGACACTGGTTCTGTAAATATAATCATTTTTGCGTTTTTCCATTTTTAAAAAATATTCACCCTCATTCTTCTTTTTCAAATATCTTTTCATATCTACTTCCTCAACTTAATTTCTGATTCCCATGTTTATTTTGAATACTTGGCGATTATTATTATTTTTTCATCAATTATTATAGTAAAAGTAAATATTATTATATCTAAACTTAATCCGTTCGTACTTGATTTATTTATTGAAGCAGAAAATAAAAACAAGCATACAACTTTCTAAAAAAATCCTCTGTATCAAATTTTATCGTATTTCTACATATTGAATTTCAATTGAAAATATTGTTTTCAAATATTTGTATATCAATACATAGATGTAGGTAATTGTTGACAAGTTTAATTGATGTAACGTATTAAATAAATAACTAGTTACTACGCCAAAAATGCTAACTGAAGATGTAAACAAATTTATCACAGATACTTCTGACGGTAGTTATCTTGCAATATTTATTCAGAAACAGGACAATCCAAAAACAATTTCCAAATAACATAAAAACAGACCCATTATTTTTTCGTAACTGTAACGTTAATCCATACACAATTAAAACAAAGTAATGATAAAAATTAATTGAAATAATATTTAAGAGTTTCCCAAACAACAATCGAGATATGCTATTCTTAATCACCCTTATTTGCAACTTTTTGTATCAATACTTTTCCATTAACTGTACAGAAGTCCCAAAGAAGTAAGTCATTGAAGAGCTTAGACGACTAAAGCTAGTTTTAGTGTATGTTTGGTTGCCTACAAAAACAGTTTATTAACGTAATAGGGATCATTAATGAATGATTTTGTGTAAGTTTGGTTTTGGTTTGCAATTCAAACGTTTGTTTACAAATTTATCTACCTTGTTGAGGTTTCCAATTTCGTCTCTAGACCAAACGCAATATACACCACACACTACTCTAGCCAGCGTATAACTTGCACGGTAGACAAAAATAGTTTATTTCTGTGATCGCAGTTTTCTATTGACATTTGACATGATTAATTGACATATTTGACATTGACACTGAGTACTGACATTCAAGAAAAATCAATTGTGCATGTTAATTTTTATTCAAAATTCAGTTATATTTACATATGATTTAAAATACAAAGAAAGCCAACAACAATTATATTATTATTTATTATACTGTTTGAACATAATGTTGACTTAAAATTCTGTCGGAACGTTGCTTGTTAGAATTATGGATGGTACTTCTAATAAAGATTATTGTATGAGAGATCGAAGGCTCTGGATTGGAAATCTGGATCCTAAGGTTACTGAGTAAGTTTACTTTTTATGTATAAGATAACATAATACTAAAACAGCGATAATCCCAGATTCATTTGACACTATTAAACAATCCTTGTTCTCAGACCTATTAATAGATCCAGGCATAATGGGATATCAGTATACTAGAAACCAAATTTATTGTTCAACAATAATATTGTATTGTTTGATGTTTAAATATCATATTAACTTACACATTGTTTTTATTTATTGGTATCAACTTTTGAAACTTGTGCAAAAACATGGTACCATTGAAAAGTTTGACTTAATTTTGCACCGTAATGGACCATCAGCTGGACAACCGAGAGGATATGCATTTGTTACTTATGCGCTAAACGAAGACGCCATTATTGCGAAAGAAATGTTGAATAATCAACTAGTTGGACAAAAAAACATCTCCGTTACATGGGCTCACAGTGTTAACAATGTAAGCAGTTCTTCCTTTCTCTATATTTTGAAACAAAGTAAATCAAATATATTATTTGAAATGTTTGTTTTTAGGATGAAGTAGAAAAGCCTAAAGAGGAAATAATTATACCGGCCCTAGCAATGTCATTAGCTGGTCAAAAAACTGACAGAATGTCACAAATTCAAGCAATAGAAGCCAAATTAAAATTAATGGAAAAGAAAAAAGAAGATGAATTAAAAATAAACGATACTGTGGCAACAAAACCCCCAGTTATTCAACAGTACCAACATAAAACTTTAAATGGTGTCAATACTGTAAACTCAAATAATAGTAATAATAAACAACGTTCTATGACAAAAAGAGAGAGGTACCAGAAACCCTATGCAAGAAATAAATTTGGAAGATAACTTGCATTGTTTTTCAATATGGTATGTTGTTAAAACTTACACACATATTTCCTCAAAGATCTAGGTATATAGATCAGGAAAAATGTCACACCTCTAAAAGTTTGATATTTTTAAAAGGAAATCAAATGAATGATGAAAGGTATCACTATTACTAGTAGGAAAGTGTCAATTACAACTGCCAACATTTTAGAAAAGTAGATGTGACATGAGTATTGTCTTTATCTGATTTGCTTTTATCTGTGAAATATTCTCTAGCATGTATCAATTGCCAAATCTTCATCATATAATTAAAGTGGTCCAATAAAAATTATTGTACATTTAGCTTTTGCCTTTTTACTCTCTCTAATTCAAGGAATGAGCCACAACCATCCTATAATCTGTCCAGATGTGCCGAAGTCTCACTGTACATGTAAACGTCATCAGTATACCGAAGTGTGTGTGCCCCGGCCTAATACTTCTATCATTTTTCTTTTTCAGTCACATAACATTAACTGCATAATCTATTATTTTGTTTGCATTTCTTACATCACATCATATTGATCCATCAATTATCATGAGTTTGAAATTATTATGCATTAAATTGAATATGTACTATTACAGCATAGATTTTTATTCAAATTATTAATTATGTAAGATATATTTATAATTATTATCTTCAAAGTACAAAGGAATGTTTGTGTTTATAATAATAAGGCATTTTAAAAAAAATTGTAAATTGTTTTATTATCCCTATCCTTCAAATCAGTTTCTATTCAAAGTGTGTTTAGAACATCGGAACATGAAAAATATTCACCCTGTAAAACTAAAAGTGTACAGTGCCATTTATATTTGAGTAACGTGCTTTTGGACGAGTAGACACTTCCAGGGGATCTGATGAATGAAATAATTGCCATTGGAGATAGATAAATGACCTCATTATTGTACTACCGTCAAGGGTAAGGAGATGAGTAATTTGTGTGTACAGAAGTGAGAGAGAAAGCTCATGGCCAGAAATATCAACATTGCTCAAGGCAAACATCTCTTGATATAGCAGGTCATGAAGAACTAGACCAACGTCAAATTATGACAATATTTAGTACTATTTACAAAGAATATATTTATCATTTACAGAAATTTTACGTTTTTTTACTAGTTTAGTTTTTTTAAAAATGTGTACTATTAATAGATCTGGCGGAAGGCATTACGGCTGTACAATGCCAGTTGGAAATGGTGTGTGTGGTGAAACAAAAACTTTGGATATTATAAATGAGTTTAAGAGACTATATGAAGAAAAAATGCATGAAATAGATAATTCTAGCTGTGGAGATTGTTTACAGGTTATAATATTTTCATTAAAAAATAATAACTGCTTAAATTAACTCAAAGTCAAGTCTAAATATAGCAATAGGTATTCTTTAAGAAATACTTATCACCTAAACAAACATTTATGTTTTTAGGAAAAAATTAAGCTTCAACAAGACTGGATAGGTGATTTAACTGAACAAAATGAAATGCTCGTTAGAGCTGTAGAAGAACTGGAACAAGAAGCTACAGAAAGAGTTAAAATGTTAGAAGAGAAACTGCAAAGAAGTGCACAGTGTATTTGTGAGGTAAGATGTTACTTTTAAATAAAAATCTTATGAATGGCTCAATGGGGACAGAGAACTATTTTGGTAAGTGATGAGTATGGATGAGTATAGATTTGTGATAAAATATGAAATTTGCCATTGTGAACTAAAGTACCTTTTTAATATAATAATGGGTGTGAACAAGTTTCCAAAATATCCAGCACTTTGTATATAGACAGAAGCAAACAAGTGCTTATGTTAAGAAAACACAATGCCGAAGGTTTGTACGAAACCTTGAGATTAAGAGCCAAAATTTGGTTCTCATAATCTTAGATGATTTTGAAATAAAATATTTTGATCCGATGTAAGTGGCCTATCAAAATTGGACAGTGACTAATTTTTAATTTATTTAGGTAATGAAGAAATACAGAGAACATGACTCAACCCAAGACATTTTGGAAGAACCAAGAAAAAGAATATTTAATTTAGAAAGTGATTTGAAGAATTTGCTGGAACTAATGCGAAGAGTTAGAGATGAAAATGAATTGTCTTTGGGGGGCCTCACTTTTTATGAAATAACAAAAAAGGAACTTTTAGGTGACAGAGCTGAAGGAAAACTAATAAATGGGTTAGTTTTATTTTAATATAAAAGGTGTAAATATTTTATTTTAATTAGGTACATTTACATAGAAAGGAATATCTTTATTTATAGAAAAATCAAAATAAATATATTTTATACTGTTTTAATTTTAACTTTTTTAGGTATGTACAGAGCGATTCAAAAAAGGTAGGCAAATATACAATATATGCTTCACCTGCAAATATTAATTGCTTTATTAACATTGTTAAGGTTTATGTTTTACTTGCTTATTTGAAATAAATATATAATGATTTTTTTTCTGCTTTATTCACTGCGAAATTATGATGATTTGAAACATAAAATTGTGTAGAAAATACTGACAATTGTGTAGTATTTATATCTGTCAACGCCGCAACAGCGGCCACTCAATATATCATTTTAATTTCATGATTCTCGGATATTTTAATTCACATACCGTTTTCCGAGCAAGTTTAAATTTCGCGCGCGTCCTAAACCTTTTTACAGCGTTGCCACAAGTAATTAATTATATAAAAAAATATCTTCATTGATTTATCTTATCACATATTACAAAGAAGGGGAAGCAAAAAAGCAGCTTGTATTCGCAAGTGCATTGGAAATATATTCCATGGGGGGAGTGGAATTCTGAACAATTAAACAATTTTTGTGAGTCCCTGAATAGATTCACAATTAGTCTCGGTACGTGGCGCTGCAATCGAGTTCCCTCTGAGCTCTTCCTAAACGACCAGACCGATTTTCGTGGAATTTTATGTGTGCGTTTGAATGATTTCCTCGATGGTTTAGATTCTCAATTGGTCCCGGTAAGTGGCGCTGCGGTTGGGTCCACACTAAACGGCTTTATTAATTAGCAGTCAAATCAAGGTTCATTTTTACCCCGAAACAGGCTGATTTATACCATTTTATATTAAAAATTTATCAACAAAATCATTAGAATTATAGAGATTTTTTCAATTTATTTACAGGCTGACCAGAGGAATAAAGAACAAGACAGGTATTTAACGAGAAATTATCTAGCAGTGGTAGTTTTTGAAAATAATCTATTATTTGCAGTACCATACAAAGTTTAGAATCAAAAGTGGAAGATTGCGTAAGGATGTCAAGGGAATTGAAAGTTAAACAAGACGAATGTGAAAATTTACAGAAGGTAAATATTCCATATCGAGGGGGGACGATAGAATTTCAACAACAGGGAGTTGAATTTTCATTGACCAGTGGCGTGTACGATGAAATTTTTATAAGAGGCGTATTTATTTGTGAAAATACTTTTCGAGTAAAATTCGAAAACATGTTGAAAAACAGGCTATTTGGCTATAAACTGTTATTGTGCAATTAGCACAGCCTAAAAACCGGTGGAGGCAACGGATTATCTTTAACCATGATATTTTCAAAGGATTCCATAAAAAATCTCGCCTACTGCTTTCACATACATGTTTTGATAGTTTTTGGGCTAACCCGATTGCACTACATCATTCGTAGATCATTTTACTTATTAAACTTTCTATATCATAAGTGTGCTATGAAATTTTCAAAAGGGATTAATTTTTTGCGTCGTAAAAATTCTATATTGAGGTACGTTGAGATTAACAAAGAGAGTTAATAGGCCTGGTTTTTTTTCCAGTACCTCAAAGTATGTAGATTTATATGAAAAAAACTTTACCAGTCTATCGATTTCCCAAATTAGAAAAAAATATCAAAAAACTTTTTTTTTTTGAAATTTTTCAATATTTCGCGCTGCGAGGAAGGTAGAGAAAAATAAAAAATAACACCTTGTAGGGGGAGTGTTTTGCAACAAAAAAGGTTTCATGCAATTCTTTCGAACGAGCAATGGTTTGTCCGGAAAAAATTCGGTAAACTAAGTTCCGCATCCGCGCGACTCTATTTTCTGAAGCGCGGTGAGTACATTATAAACTATTGTACAGTTATAATCTAGATATGAATAGTTGTAATACGGCGTTTTGAAGAGGAAAGTGTCGGCTTCAAGATGGCATTATTTGTCATAGCACATAATCATTTTTAGCAAATTACTCATATAAAATATTAATAATATATTCTAATCAAAAACCAAGTATCTCAAAAAAATGTATTATATAATAAGGTAGCATTGAAACAATTTTTCGAAGGATGGAAACTGTTTCATAGATAAAATTTACGGATAATTAATTTTTCCTAATTACGAAATACGGCACTTTTCATTATTTTGTAAATTTTAGGAATCTTGAATTTACAAGAAAATATATATATATATATATATTAAATACCGTAACTTTGATAAAACTGGAGTAATTTTAATTGAATTTGCGTAGAAATGTTGGGGAAACTTCTAATTTTGACGTTTTAAACGACGCGTTGTCAGAAGCGATTTGCGTTCTTGGGTATTTGACGTTTTAAAGAGACGATTTGATTTATTTATTTTAATTCATTTTAGTGTGAATTCTGATAATAATAGAATGTTATTGGCTAACGAGAGTGAATTCTTTGTATTCTTCGCCACCTTCCTCTCAGCGTGAAATATTGAAAATTTTCGAAAACAAAAAAAGTTTTTTGATTTTTTTTTTCTAATTTGGGAAATCGATAGACTGGTAAACTTTTTTTATAATAATCTACATACTTCAAGGTAGGTATTTATAAAAAAAATCAGCCGTATTGCTAATAACTTGTACTTTTGGTCTAAAATGACCCATACCGACTGGCCTATAATTGATTTCCCAAAATTTCAATTCAAACACCATGGGCGTGCGATAAATTTATTAAAGGGGCTCATTTATATCTCTCGGCAATCCGACTTTGAGCAAACAGTTCAATGGATCAAAATTTCCAGTGTATTTTCCACTATTGTTAGCTTTGTTCGTTTATCGATTTTTTAACAGTTTCTTAAACCACAATCTTCAAGATTAAAAAAAAGTAATCAATGATTGTAATGAATTTTATGCTGTGGAAAGCCGTTTTAGGTAAAATACAATTAAATGTCTTAACATTAATTTAATATTTTTCTTTTTTAGAATATGATCGACATGCGGCAAGCTTTAACAGAAGAAGTTGCTTCCAAACACGATTTAATACTAAAATTAAAACGGGAATGTCAAGAACTTGAGGACAGATGCATTCAAGCTGACAAACAAACTGCATTCAGAGACGACATCATCAAAGAATTGAGAAAAGAAAACAAACAGCTCAAACAACAGGTGAAACATTATATTTTTCTTGCCTGTCATTAATTATTTATTCCTTATTTTTCCTAGATATCCTATCCTGAAAAACCTTATCCCAAAAATCCCGACAGTTCCCATTCAATCGATATGTTGCGAAAAGAAGTGAATGGTGAACAAGTCCTGATTATAAATCATACAAAAAAAATTGTTCAGTCCGGAAAATCAACTGTCATTTATTTGCGTCATGATGCTAATGATGATAAGTTGAAAAAATCCGAAACAGTTGTCAATGAACATATATCGAATTGTACGAAATGTAGATTGAAATTCGAAAACAAGATTGAAGATAAAATTGAAAAAGATCGTTCGTTGTTTTCGTGTAAATCAGAGAATGACTTGACCAAGTGTCAAACTTTATTGAAACAAATCAAAGAGAGATCGAAAATGACAGTGTCGAATGCTGTAGTAAGCAGAAGGAATACATTTGTTGGTACTTCTAAAGATCGGTTAGAATCTGAAGATGAAGATTGTTTGAAACGGCGAAACGTTTGCGTTCCAAAACATATTCCTGTTAGAATGTATGTTAATAATCTGGAAATCAATAAAAAGAAGTGAAATTATTAAAAATACGTGGTTTTGAATTGGAAAAAAAGGATATTTTAAATTTTCGGAGTGTACATGATAAATTTTTAGGAAAATGATATTTTGAAAGAAGATTCTATCAAATTGAGGGAAAAAATTGTTAGATTGGTAAGAATTAGTTTGGTAGTATTTCTATTTTCGGTAAAAAACAGACGTTATTTATTATTTTTTTCAATGGGACAAGCTGTATCCTTATGTGTCCCAAGAGTTCGTACCAAAAACTTGGGAGGTGATAGAAACACTAAAAATAATGATGGTATTTTATATAAAAATTTTTCTTCACGCCCTTCGTTAACGAACTACAGGGCTCTAAAGTTGGGAATGAAAGATGGTTTTTTATTTACAATAATCAAATGGCTGATTGGAAATTGTTAATATTTTAACCGTTAATAAACACCATAATTGGACACTTTTTGGCGTGATATACAAGTCTAAAACATACTTGTGAACTCAGGTACCGACTAAGTTTAATGGTGGACGCCCAATTTTTTTTTAAAGTAAAACTTTTTTCAGGACAAGGCTCGCCTGTACATTTAGTAGTTATGGTGTTTATTAACGGTTAAAATATTAACAATTTCCAATCAGCCATTTGATTATTGTAAATAAAAGACCATTTTTCATTCCCAACTTTAGAGCTCTATAGTTCGTTTAGTACAGTTCGTTTTATATGAAATACCATCATTATTTTTAGTCTTTCTATCACAACCCAAGTTTTTGTTACGAACTCCTGGGACACCCTGTATAAAGAATATTTACGATATTTTAAACAGTTTTCTGTATACATTGTAATGGATGTATTGTCGATGGATACTTTGGTAGATTTATAGGTGTGGAAGGGCCTCTGAATAGGTGGTGCTGCGGGTCACTTGGAGCATCATCTCAAGAGGAATGAAACAACTACTTTTAGCACTGGGATATGTTTGATTTATTTACTAAATACATTACACTACTTACTAAACTAATACTATGTGTAAGTACCTAGCCGTATAGCATACTTATACTTAATAGTTTATTAATTACTAGTAGGTGACTGTTCAACTATACAGAATACTCTTCTTCAAGTATCCTGCATCGACTTCTTCTTTAATCCAAACTGAATGAATATTTATCTAATTCCGCTATCAAATTTGACACTTTAAGTCACTCCATGACGTTAGGTAACGTCACATTTTTCATAACCTTCATATATCAGTTATGAAAAGTAGTTATGTAAAAACTTTACGTAACTGTTTATGTTTCAACATAGAGATACCACATGAGTTTCAAAGGATAATTTATTAATTAGATAGGTACTGTCAAAACTGACAATTATTTCATTATTTAAACTGTACAATTAACCCCTTATTTTAATTCAATAGTATTTTGAGATTTATAAACATTGAAAACATTATTAAGGACACAGTTATTTAAAGTAAGTCAATTTTCTGGGTGAATACGTCATAGTAACAATACTTCTAACACCATTTGATTCCACTTCAATATTATCATTGTAATTGAAGATTTTATTGAATATTATGAAAGCGCGGAATTAGATAAAACGTTGTACGTAAACACGTTATGAAGAGAGCGTAATTTGCAGAACTCGCTAGCGCTCGTTTTGGCAAATATTACGCTTGTTGAACAATATCGCTCTTTTCATAACTAATTACGTAAATATCTATTATATAACTGGTCAAATTCGAGCAAATCAGATAAGCATATAATTGCTGTTGTCTTGCACCAAGCTTGAACTTGACAATAACCTTTTTTATTTTTATTTATATAATAATGAAATGTTCGAACGTTTTTTTGAAATAAGATCAAGGGAATTTAATTATTATTTTAAATATTTATTATTATATTGGGCCAAAAGGCATCACAACATAATAAAAAAAGTGTAACTATATAATACATGTAATTCAAGAACGTTTAAAAGGAAATGTTAACAAAAATTGTTTAAAATAACATTAATATTCTTGAAATAAAAAAATATATATATGATGTCCCATTGAAAAAAACGAATTTATCTGCTGCGCCCTGTATATTCAGCAATTCAGATTTTTCTATTCTTCTCACTATTTGAAGCCTTCGCATATCTCTTATTAATAAAAATTTCAGGAAACCGATTTAGAATTGATAAAATACGAGATTCGTTTATCGCTGGAATGTCTCGAACAAAAAATGAAAGAAGCCACGGAAACATCTCAAACAATGAACAGCGAATACATTCAACAACAATTGAACATGTTAAATAAATCGTCTGTAGAAAATTTATACAGTTTTATGGAAAAAGAAATTATTCAGTTGAACAAATTAATCGATATCAAACACAATCAGTTGCAAGAGATTTTTCTTTTGAATAAAATATTAATTAAGAGACTTTTTAAAGTTGACGTCGAACTGAAATATTTGGAAGAAAGAGCTGATTCGGCTGTAAGAACTGGAGAAATAATCATTTTAATTAACAATATCAAACGGTGTAAAATCTTTCTTATACGGTGGCTTTCATAAAAAGGTTCTTAGGAACTTGATACTTTTTTCGTAAGATCATATCACCCAGTATATAATTTTGTTATTATTTGTCACACCTGTAAATTTACTTCTATTTTGAATATTGATACTTTTTATTTAGTGCAAAATCAATGAAGTAAATTTTGGAACAAAAATTAAAGAAGAAAGAAAATTTTTGAGATATTAGGAAGTTTACAATTACAAAAATAAAGTCAAAGTTATAATTTCGGTTTCTTTTTATTAATTTTTAACGAAAGAGAAAAGTCAGCCACAGTCTGTAATGCATTTTACATTATTTTTACAGTTCATTAGTTGTTTAGAACATGGAAATCGCTTACTCGAATCCGAGGTATATACAATTTTATTTTTTATATAAAAATAATATTCTTAAAATTGATATTTTTAGAACCTTACTTTGAAAAAAGACAAAGACACTTTAGAAGAATGCAATTTGGCTATCGAAGAAAAGCTAAGGGAAACAAAATTTCAAGTTCAAAATTTAGAAAAGGAATTCAATAATTTTGTATGTAATTTTCACTAATAAGAGATGGGTCTTTAAATAAAATCAGAAAATAAGAAAAATGTTTACAAAATAATGAATTATTTGGGGTAGAGAGGGGCTCATAATTTTCTTATACAGGGGGACTTAAAATCGTGTAAAGTGTGGTTAAGTTTAAATATTATTTGACTTAAACTCAGTTGTCAGAAGTTTATCTTAATTAAATGTAACCAACTTAACAAATCTAAAGTTACAGATGAATATTTTGCAAAAAAGTTATGTGTTGACAATTGACATTACTATTAGTTATGCCAACTGTAGGATGTAAAAAAACCTAAATTTGACTTAAGCTCAGTTGTCAAAAGTTTGTCATTGATTAAATGTAGCCAACTTAACGAATCTAAAGTTACAGATGAATATTTTGCAAAAAAAGTTCTGTGTTGACAATTGACATAACTATTATTTATGCCAACTGTATAATGTAAAAAACCCTAAATTGAAATGACCTCCATATTTATCGGCTAAAATATGGAAAGGCGCTTGAACGAGATGCCAAATATTGGATTAAAACATATTTTTGTAGTCTATAGGTACAAGTATAGAACTAGTCCTTGAAATATTTTTTGTTATTTTTGAATCTAGTTGCA
>CAJUYH010007885.1:12322-28619 GCA_910591685.1 Galerucella tenella | reverse complement strand
AAAGTTATTAAAGGTGGATACTTTTATCTGAAAAGCACTGTATATCAAATAAAATTGAGTTGTTGTTGTATTCATTGACATTTGTTACATATATGTCGATGGTTTTATTAGCACGTTCGGCAGAATTACGAACTGATGGGTCACTCTAAAAATCGCTACCCGATCAACTTTGTTGGGATGAACGCGACCATTATCTTCCACTATTATTAACAATTTCCCAGAAAGGGCGGAATCCAATCTATTGGAAACGATTTTCCAAAACTTTATTATTAAACGGTATAATAATTATAACAGTTAATCGATACTATCGACAGTTTTGTATTCATGAACATATCAGAATTGGATCATGCATATTACCTGTTATAAACAATAAAAATATCAGTATCCAATATGTATACAGTTGACTGCCATTATATAGAAAATCAAAGCACGAACACCAAAATAAATGGAATAAATTTAAATACTATCTGAAAATGTTAGCTTTTAATACATAAAATCGTTGTGGTGTTAATAAACGATATTTATGGGTATAATAAAAACAATCAAGCTGTAGAGAATGTCAAATGAACGCCACGCAAAAATTTATATACCATCAAAGGAATAATGACTATTAAATTATGTTTTAATAAAAGTTCATTATTGTTTATTCACTTTGATCGTTATCGTTTGGATTTTTTATAAAAAATCTACAAAAATTATATTTGCATTGTCGAAATAAGCTCACTTTGTTGCCTAAGTACATATGCAGAGTGAGTTCCAAGTATCGAACGCCATAATTTTCTCACTTACCTCAGCAATAAAGTTGAGATAATAGTCGATGACGTTCTTCTCTCACTAAGACGATCAGTTACGAAAAGGCGAAGCGTTCTTGACGTGGACAAATTGAGAAGACAATTGACAGGAAGTTACTAATGGGACGACGGCCGGGGATTTGAGGGAAGCATGAAACATACCTGGTCGATGTCCTACTAGGATCACATATTTTTCAGGTCCATATCGTTCAATTTTGTCCAAATTGAATCGTCTATCATCGTTCTATAGCGCTCGCTGTTTACTTTGATGACCATACTAACGCTTTTCCAGAAAGTATGTATAGTTGAAATAATACCCTTCTTGGTGTGCGTCATCGATTGTGACGTATATCCGGGTTTTCGGCATGTCGTTTATTTTATTTGCTATTTTGACATATAGCTAACTTTAAATTTAATAAATAAAATCATCAGGATCTTATTAAGCCAAAGCCGAGAAAGCTATGAAATTAATAATTACCAGCTTCTTTTTCTCACTGAAAATACTTTAGAACTTTCAAAATGCTGATGTTTTTTCGTGTATCTAGGCATATTTTTGTATTATTTAGATAAATATAACAATAAGATTAATATTCACTTCTCATAAATAATAATTGACCGTCAGCAACAAAGTACACACCTGACAAGAACTGTCAGTGTGACAGTAGAAAAATACGTAAGACACATTGCCGCTACGAAAGTTACATCTTCAAAGTATTTTAACCTCGCGATTGATAGGTTGCGCTGGCGCGTAATCTAAACATCAACCAATCAAATTTTTGTAAGTCAAAGATTAGGATTAACGTTTGTAAAACATTAAAACGATTCATTATTGTGATATTTTTATTAGGATTAATCACAGATCTGCCTTTTTTACACATCTTCCTACGTAATGTGATAGAAGGAGATTAACAATCGATGACGCACACCAAGAAGGGTATTATTTCAACTATATGTATATATGTATTTTGGGGTGAAATTCACTGAGACCTAGAATATCTATTGTGCCATTTCTGAGGAGAGTCTCAGAAACTAGTAGTTCCCTTAGTCCTATTTCCCGGAGGAATTTTAGGATGTCTGCAGGCTTCAACTTGGGTAAATGTTCCTCTTCTATCCAGTAACCTCATAGGTGCTGTGCTCTAGGATTCTGAAGTGCTGTGCAGTTGGAAAATATGTGGATGGAGGTTTCTTCTTCCATGCCAAAAAATCGTCATTCTTCCCCCACTATTTTAAGCTTTTTCAGGTGCCCATTCAGGCGACAATGTCCCGTTAGGATCCCTGTTAAAACTCTTAGCGCAGTTTTACTTTGACTTATGCATTCATTTGATCTCAACAGGTTGTAGTCATCCAGAAGAGTCTTTGATAGTAAAAGCCCCACTAGATCTTTCCAATGGACAGATCTTCTCTTTTTCTTGGCTTTACCTATTTTTTCCAATATTACATTGGGGCTGATTCCGCCAAAATGGTTCAGGCCCCCAGAAAGGTCCCCCTCTTTGCTAGTTCATCTGCTATTTTATTTCCTTCTATTCCAGTGTGTCCTGGAATCCATATTGTTCTCGCCTCGTTCATTGAGTTTGTCTAGGCATTCCTACATAATTTTAGAACTGATTACACAAGAGCTCAGTGCTTTAATGGCTGCTTGAATATCGGACAGTACGATAATCCTTTGTCTTCTGTATCCTTTATCAATATTGAACTGGGCGAACTTTCTTATGGAATGGATTTCCGCTTGAAAGTAATAACTAATATTATCACCGGCATTATCATCTGCATCATACATACTTTTTTCGAATCTGAATATTTGTCTTAAACTATGTTATTTAGTCCAGTCATTACGTCCAGAAACACAGGCTAGTAATGGAAATGAACGGAGAAAGCCAAATTTTGCATATTACGTGGGGATCTAGATCGACCAAAAATTGGTTAAATTTAGTTTTTTCATACGAACGCGGTTCTCCGTTGAGATACGAAAATTTTTATGAAATACTTTTCTGCTTCTTTTTTCACGATCTACAATTGAAGCCCTCCACATTTTTCACGTTTTGTGCATCCTTATTGAGATATCGATCGAAAAATACATCGATTTTGGGAGTGGAATTTGGTTTTTGATATTCTCTTTCTTCTCGTGAAGGGTATCGAAAAAAAGTCTGGTATTAAACTTGTAGAGCGTGTGCAGACCTACGATTTATTCAATTTTTCAGTTTTGGCAAAAATAACGACCTCCAGGGTGCCGCAATGTTGACCACACCGCTCCCGCACGCTATAGTGTACGTCCCGTCATAGAACGCGCCTATCCGGCGCCCGTTGAAATTTGGGCTTGGGTCAGGTATAAAAGACACTTTTTCGTGTATGTGTCGGAATGTCCGCTTCTTTTCAACTTAGCATGACAAGAACCCGGTCACAGGGCTTCGTGTCATGCGCTGTATATTCGGAAGGGTAATAAACTTCATGTGGAATACAAATTATTTTATATTTTTTCGAGAAGGGATAGGAAAATGATTGATATTTATGAAGAAGAGTGAAGAAAATAGGTATATAGTAATCAACATCGCAATCCAACCAGGACACTGATCAAAGTAGAACTGTCTATAACAATATCGTATAATAAGAGAAAAAATAAATAAGAATTTGGCAGGTTGGGGCAGGTATATAGGGGGCAGGTAGGGCAGGTAGGGGTTCGATCCAAGTACCCCTGGACCCAGCACGCTCAAATGGGCTTATTTACATTATTTTATTTATTTTACCATTAGGAAGAGCATATCATTTTGAGGATCTGTGCAAAAAATCAGACGTCAGCAAGACTTCTAAGTCGCCTAAAAAAAATTATAAACATCAAACAGCGCTCCTCTCCGAATTTCAGGCGTGACGTAATCGCATATGAAATCTCTCGTTCAGAAATCGGATACCGCGCCGATCGGTTTTCGGCTAGATGACTACTTTGCTAGTAATAGTATCTTGCTTGCTTATACACTTATTATTTTTTATTATACGTTTTAGCAAACCCTTAACATTGTTATGTTTGTGAAATAAGAATGTTTAAAAATAATTTAAACTATTCGACACAATGGACCAGAACCAGAGAAAAAAAAGCTATAAATATTGTGCGGTTCCAGAATGTAAAAGTACTACGATAAAAACATCTAACAAAACATTTATTTCTATTAATAAGGATGCAAAAAAAACGGAAGCAGTGGCAGAAAAGCATAAAAAGACTCAAAGCATTCACTGATAAGTTAACATACTTTGTGTATTTTTAATATTCCTTTTGTCTTCAATCAGAAGTACAGAATCGTTATAAATTACCTTATAAAATACGTTGTTAATCCATATTGAGAGGGTTATTGAAAACCACACGATTGTATTAATCTAAATTTTCTAAAATACGTGGATAATATTGTTTTTATAGCTTGTGGTGTTAAAATGTTCAAAATTATTTACTTAATAGAATAATGGATCCGTTCTTCACAAATTAAATTTTATTAAATATTGCTTTTTTCCAAAAAACAGGTAATCTTTTTCATTAGATGATCAACAAAACTGGCGTATATTATATGTTTTAAAAGAAAATATTTCATTTGATTTAAAGTCCGGATGAGCTCTAACAAATGTGGCTTTTTTTACCAGTGAGGTGCATGTGCATCTGAATATGATGTAAGCATTTGGAACTAATATCACCTGCTTCATCAAAATAAGTTTTCCTTGATCTTTTCAACATTGGTAATTTAATTTCCACCACACATTCATCATAAATAGCATCTGGAGAAGCTCCTATAATTAGGCAGTCTGCAGTCAAAAAATTCCAATTTATTTTAATTTTTTTGAAATTCCTTCTTCAAGAATTTCAAGTACATTTTCAGTATTGTAATATCTAAGGTGAATACTTTATAGCTGAGTACACATGACTCGAAAGTCAAGAAAACATATTTGTATTCTGTGTAAATATTTACACAGAATACAAATATGTTTATTTGACTTTGTAATATCTAAGCCTACTATTCGTAATTTATCTTTTTTTTGCTTCTTCAATGCGTTCTGAAAGACTATCATTGATCACAGCTTGATTTTTTTTCTTTCCAAAAACCATGGTAGTTATAAACTTTTTAAAGGTCTGAGCAGGGCAATAACACTTAACTTTATCTATTTTTTCAAACTCTAAAACAGTACAAACAACTTTGTAGCATTTTAAGTTTAGTTTATGTTCGGGTGTCATTCCTGCTAATGAATTACATTTATTTAATTCTCTCTTCAAAGTTTCGATTAACCGTTATCTCCGTAACTTTGTCCACCAGACCAGGAAAAAAATAAAACATCTGGAATCACCCTGTACATCATTTGAGAGAGCATTTATAAAAATATTGACATTTTTGATCTTTCTCACTCGAAAATAGCCAAAAACGATGTGTCACATAGTATGAAATTATAATATAGTAAACTCGTGTTTTTGATTTAAAAACTCCATAATTATAATAGCAAGTCCACTTCTGGAACATTTAATGAGTGCTTTATTAAAATTAGGTCCACACATTTTATTTTATTAACAAAAAAATTTTGTAAGAAGTAGGTACCTAATACAAAATGAATAAATTCTATGCGAGGCACGTAACAGTCAGAAGCGTAATGTTTGTGCACATTAACTTCCATATGCGGTAACGTCACAGTCATAGTCTTCACCCTGCTACGGTATGCTTGTTTAATTGGTTGTATCAGGAGAACGACATCTTCTATTGACATGAAATTTTCAGAATCATATTTCTATCCCTAGTACTTTGTTTTACGACAGTTAAGAGTGATTAAAAAATTTTAGTTATCGAGCCCATTGCGCTACGCCGTTCTTATTCAATTTCGTTGCATTTGAAAATGTATATAATTACTGGACTAATTTCTTTTATATAAAGCAGGGACAGTAATAAGTTTTAGTTAACATCTGAAGACAATTATTATTCGTCTCTTTTGCGATATCATCTCCTTCGCCAATGAACAAAACGTCACCTGCGGCAGTCCGGAAAGTTCTTTCATTTCGTTTTTTTTTGTTAGTCTTGTAGGCTTTTTTCAAGACGCCATAGATTACGCGAACTCATTTTAAGAATAATGGCCATGAAATCACTCAGAACCAGTGCCGGATAAAAGAAAATAGGACACTTATCAAAGACCTTTTAATAAAGACATCAGTTAATTTTGCTGATGTTTCAACAAAATTAGGCTATTCAAATGTCTCAGCGAAAGATTAATTTTAGATATGCGAGATTTGTGAAATATGGTTAAGAAATATTGTGGAGTGGAACAGATTTAATAAAGTCCAAAGTAGAAATCTCCAAATTATTTTGGGCCAGAGACCCCTTTCCAAAATGAACTGTTAGCCCACTACCTACCTCATCTAGACAAGCCAAGTTCAAGCTAACATATTTCTAGCAGTTACGTGTGTAGTATTACACGTACCATTTGAAGCTTCTTTTGACATCCTAATAACTCAATTACTATATTTCACATAAACCTGTTAAATTTGGCTAATATACATTGAGAGATAAATATGTGCTCTAAATTCCATAAACACACCTTGAACAGTTATTTAGATATCAACGTCCAAAAATCGTCATTTTTATCACTGACTGTTTTATAGATCAAAACTCTAACCCAGTTCCAGACCTAAACCATTAAAATTAGGCATCCAAGGGCCTGATTTTTGACTGAGAGAGTGAAGCTTTCAGAGAGAATAGATATTTTGTCATCGTCATGACAATGACATTCAAAATAGGATACAGACGTACCTTTCGTATCGGCGATGTGTCTTACGTCTTTCTCCAATCTCTCACTGACAGTTCTCAACAGGACTGTACTTTGTTGTTTACGGTCAATTATGAAAAGTGAATATTAATCTTATTGTTATATTCATTTATATAATACAAAAATATGCCTAGATACTCGAAAAAAACATCAGCATTTTGAAAGTTAAGTATTTCCAGTAAGAAAAAGAAGCTGGTAATTATTAACCTTATAGCCCTTACGAATTTGGCTGAATACGATCCTGATGATTTTATTTATTGAATTTAAAGTAAGCTTTATGTCAAAATAAAAATAAAATAAACGTCATACCGAAAACCCGGATATACGTCACAAACAATGACGCATACCAAAAAGGCTATTGAATGTACTATATTGATTTTATATACAAGGGTCTCACATCGTTGAGATTTCAAGTTCGTTCAATAGCAATCATATAAAAAATTCAGATTATACAGGGTGGGGCAATCTTCTGACATCGGAGGATTACATCGATGTGGTGATAGATAGAACTTTATAGTTTTGTGTGAGCTAATACAGTTACTGAGAGCAAATTTTGAAAATACTTTCGATTCTACAGGGTGTTCCAAAACCACGTAGCAGCACAAACTTACATTTTTTTTAATGGAACGTACTTTATTTTGTTTAAGAATCGAAAAGATCTCACCGAGAGCGTTACAAAAATATAGCACTCTAATATATTATAAGGGTGTTTTACAAAGATATGGCAATTATTAGCAAAAAAGACCTCCTCTTTAACACTCTGCAGGACAGTAAATTAAAATAAATCAACAGGTCTTTGTGTTCAAATGTTATACACACATCATTGGCTGTGCTCAGTATCAATTACTTTTTTCATCTGTGGCTTCTTTAATACAGGGTGAAACAAAACGCAAATCAAGCAATATCTCAAAATTTTTAAATGAATCACCCTATAAGTCTTTTTACAATTTGTTAGTACAATTAATAAACTTTCAAACGATGTAGTAAACTTGGGCATTAGTTAATGGAAAATCGTAGATATTTTATGATAATGGTCAAAAACAAGTATTTTTCGTACACAAATTAAATGGTATTAAATTTTTACATGCAACATCTTGTGAATGTTAACATTTCTAAGGCATAAATTCTAATCGTAATTTTGGATGCATCTAAGATATCTTTGACTTCTACTCTTACCATTAGAGGAAGGAAAGAAGGAATTATGTTGGAAGAAATATTTTTGTTTACTGTAAGTAGGCTAATGTCATTATAGTAGAAAGCAGTTTGTAGTCCTTACGAAATAATTACTTAAGTCACCACCAACAGTATATCTTAGTTATGTAAAATGCAAGCTTGTAATTCATTTTCCAACTTTTTCTATTTTTGAAAAACTAACAATTATGAAAACCAACATTATAAGAACACTCACATTTACATAAATGAACATTGACATTCTATAAAAAGTATAGTAGTTTATGCTAAGTGTTCAAAATGGCGATCATTTACTTCCATACAATTCTTTTCAAAAACGAGGATCTTACTCTTTCCAACATAGCTGGAGTTATTGTGGAAAATGCGTTACGTTTGATACACAAGTTGCTTGATGTATCCCCATAAAAAGAAATCCATCGATGTGAGATCTGGAGATCGAGGAGGCCACGAAATTGGTCCACCACGTCCTATCCACCTGTCGGTAAAATTTCTGGTATACAGATGCTCCATCTTGTTGGAACCACAAGTTAACTATTGTGTTTGAATCAACTTCCTAAACACAAACGAAGAATACAGCAATATTTCTTTGACATTTATTAGTAGATACTATTTTGATAGTAGCCCACTTGATATAATCAAAAATATGGCTTGATTATGTTTCGCCCATTCTCAAACAAGCCTATAATAACAATTCTTGAAAGTGAAACATGAATAAATATGAAATTTTTGGTAATTCCAGGTAGGTACCTACGGTATTAGCGAACATTTTATTTCATTGATTAGATATTGTAGATGCATCCAAAATTACGATTAAAATATATGCCTTAGAAATGTTAAAATTCACAAGATGTTGCATGTAAAAATTTAATACCATTTAATTTGTGTACGTAAAATACTTGTTTTTGACCATTATCATAAAATATCTACGATTTTCCATTAACTAATGTCCAAGTTTACTACATCGTTTGAAAGTTCATTAATTGTACTAACAAATTGTAAAAAGACTTATAGGGTGATTCATTTAAAAATTTTGAGATATTGCTTGATTTGCGTTTTGTTTCACCCTGTATTAAAGAAGTCACCGATGAAAAAAGTAATTAATACTAAGCACAGCCAATGATGTGTGTATGACATTTGAACACAAAGACCTGTTGATTTATTTTAATTTACTGTTCTGCAGAGTGTTAAAGAGGAGGTCTTTTTTGCTAATAATTGGCCATATCTTTGTAAAACACCCTTATAATATATTAGAGTGCTATATTTTTGTAACGCTCTCGGTGAGATCTTTTCGATTCTTAAACAAAATATAGTAGGTTCCATTTAAAAAAATGTAAGTTTGTGCTGCTACGTGGTTTTGGAACACCCTGTAGAATCGAAAGTATTTTCAAAATGTGCCCTCAGTAACTGTATTAGCTCACACAAAACTATGAAGTTATATCTCTCACCACAACAATGTAATCCTCCGATGTCAGAAGATTGCCCCACCCTGTATAAAGGGTTATTGATTTATACGATAAAGACCAGTATGTCATTAACCAAGCCGTTGGGACAGTGTCCAATTATTCAGTTATGATGCTTTTTTTCATATAAATAAGTCTCTTCCAGACGAACTGTTGTGATTGATATCTCTTGATTTCCATCAGAATGTCATTGTTGTAACTGAATCAGTCTCGAAATGAATTTTCTAATTGACACGACACATGACAAAAAGTTTTCAACAATGATCTGTTCAATGTAAAAGAGACCTGTTTAAAAATAATTTAATTTGAATGCTATTGAATATGAACAGAAATCGAATCCACAACGCAAAATTTTTAAATTATGCAAAACTTCAAACTCAATTATCGGAGTCCGATGTGTTGATTTCATCAATCGTAGCAACTTTACTGTGAAAAGAATGACGATAGATACAAAGGACTTCGACAAAATAATTTAAAAGTGAAAATTTCTCATGGAAATATATTCATCTCATCAATATACAGTTATTCAAAATTGATGTGGATGTATTTTTTTAGGTTAGTACCTACATATTTCTGAGAATAATGCGATTTTTTTGGGGAAAATACTGAGATACATAAAACAGTTGGTATAGGCGCCAGACTCAGACAACGCAGAGATGTTGTCTTCCAAAAAAATCTATGTTCCCGGAAAGTTGAAGGTCATTACAAAATACTTGTTTTTAGCCGAAACAATGTTCCGATATACTTTCCGCGACTTACAGGTAATAAATACTCTATGATTTCAAAAACTGTGGACAACAGCAAAATATCTAAAGTGTTTTTATTGGTGAAATTTGTGTGGATAGCCTCCGAGAAATTAAAAACCACCTCAAATGGAGGCTTAGGGTGCGTTCCGAATGAAGGTCCCTTCAAAATTTAGGCCGTAAAGTTGGCTGCAGTTGGTTGAAATTGCATATGGCGACCAAGTAAACAAGGGTTTCGAGTTGTTGCGAGTTGCGAGGCTGATGACCGTTGCTTGTCTCTTCGTTGATTTTGTTTTTTTATTACAATAAAATAGATAATGAGCCTGAACACTGTGATTAGAATCCTGGCAAAAGTGGATGATACTGTCCCTTTAACACTGGAAGACCCTGTCACCAATGAACAATTTGCAATGCATGTGTCTTTAAGCACTTACAAAAGAGCTCAAGCAGGTAAGTTTTTTGTTCCTTTTATAATTGCAAAATGTTATAAGTACCAAATAATTCATAAATACGTTTATGCTATTCAACCAATGAAACGTGATGTTTTTTGTCAGATCCAGGATTTGCCACTCTTCTAATGAATAGACACAAATTTTTTTTGAGCGAGCAATTGGCTAAAGCATTAGCTTTTGATGAGACTCTCTTTGCATTGGCAATTTGTCTAAAAAATATCGCCAATTCAGAAGCCCAATAGAGCGTTCCACAATCATCCGTGTACTAGAATGTATGGCATTATAATAGACTTGATCAGCAGTCAAGTGATCATTATCTCTATAAGAAACCATGACATGTTCTTGCAAAGTATATGCAACATCTTTAATAAGATCAGTATTTTGTGGAAAATATTCTTCCTGGCAGCGCCTTTGTAGTCCTGAGTATTGAAACACCCGCATGTCATGAACACAACCTGGCAAACCAGCGAAGTAATGAATAAATTTTAATTTGTCATTGCAGACAACCTGTGAATATTGAAATGAGTTTTCTTTTAGTCACAATCAAAATTCTCAATAGCAAATAATTTGAAAGACATACTTAAATACAGAAGTAACAAAGTTGTTATAATTACTCACTTGTAAGTGAATAGAATGTACACCCTTGCGATTGATGTAACTGACTGATCGACTTTTGGAGCAGCTATGTTTATATGAGTTCCATCCACAGCACCAATTACTCCAGGAAATCCAAAATTGTCTTCTAGTCTGTTAGCCGTTTCTTGACATTCTGTTTCGTTTGGCCACTTGATGAAATACGTCCTCCATTTACAAATAGCTTTTACTACTCTTAGCACAGCTCGCCATGCTGTGGCCTTTCCAATTCCAAATTTGATCGTTATTGATCTAAAATTTATTTTGAAAACATGAATAATTACATTTTATAGTACAATTATATAAGTTTATAATGTTAAGTATTGTGATGTAGTACTTATTATATGTGAAGTAATATGAATCCGGTGTACCAAGTACATACAAAGCAAGATATAATTGTATTTCTGGATCAATTGTCATTTTGCCACGATGACTCTCTAAGTCAGCTCTAATTAGGTTCAATACGTATTGGAATGTAGATCTTTTTAGCCTGCATTTATAAAAATCATTTTAATTTTGGGAGTTATATTTTTCATTGCTATTGAATGATCAGTGTTTATCAAATTATTTTAGCATGAATGACCGAAAGGTTTCTCTGAACTGTTGATCATTGTACCTTGAAATGACAGTTTCAACATAATTTTCAATTTTAGGGATTCTGTTACACTCAATACAACGACCATTTTCATCATCATCAGAATCTGATTCACTAGAGCTACTCGAAGATGATACAAACTCTTCCAGTACTACATTAATCATTCCATTTAGTGGATCCATAATCTTTTTTTATAGCAATTAATTAAATTAGGAAACTGCTCACTCAGTACGATTGGATTTCATTAGTTTTGTAACCGTTTATAAATGTTGTTTACATGGCATGGTCGCCATAAGCAATTTTAACCAACTGTAGCCAACCTTGCGGCCTAAATTTTGAAGGGACCTTCATTCGGAACGCATCCTTACACAAGGACACCTCCATACTAAAAGTCTACTGAATAAGGTAGACAAGGAATTCTCGTCCAGACTTTTGAAAGCTGTATTATCGGATTTTACACACCCTCCCCAACAAAATTCAATTTATCTTCAAGTGGCTGCTGTTACTTTCGAATTAATTAGCCCACGATTCACCTTCTTGACTGGATCGAAAAAAAACATCTACTCACAAACTCTACGCCGTATTTGTACTGCAAACTTTTATATATAAAGACATTAACTTTAACTTAAATTCTGTTCCGCCTCTGAAATAAAATTGGAGAAGTTTTGGCACCGATCCACCCGTCGCCCTTAGCGGCCGCCATCTTTTAATCCCGATCAAAGATTCTGCAACGAGAAAAGTAAAGGCTGTCCGAAAGTTTATCGGAAAGAATAGGGCGTGCGCCCCATCACAACTACTACTGATGAACCGATGTTTCGTCGTCGGCATCCGTAATGGAGATACCGTCTTAAAGAGGAACCAAAAACTTTGAATTAAAGATTAGTTTCATCACGTACCCTCTACGATATTTAAAAGAATGTACGTACCTAGAGACAAAGTTCAGCAAAAGTTCTATTGTAACGTTTGAGTTTGAGTTAAACTATGTAAAAGTTTTAATAATAATGAAGTTAACATTACATGGAAATCGAAGTTTAGGGGGGCTCATTTAATCCATACACGTCTTTATTAACTGAAGCCAGTGCCGTGTGCCAGGTTTTTCTGCCGCCATGTGTAAACGATAAATGGCCGTCCCCTATTACCTACACAAAATGGAAGACCTTGATAGAAGTTCAAAGAAAAAGACGTTCAAACTTATTGGTTTTAATAAAAAATATAAAGTTACTACACCTTTCCAACACAAATAAAATAACGGATGAATAATAAAAAACAAAACATTGAACATAAACAACTAAAAAATAAAAATATTATATATTTGTTACCGCTAAAGTATGAAATCCGTTATTTCATAGAATACCCAGTTATTCCATGAAATAACTGACTGTGTTTGTTAAATTTTTCTTGTATTCCATGGTTTAACTAGCTAATTCATAGAATAACAATCTGCAGCACATTAAAGTGTAAAATAATCTATATCTTATTCATATATCTCGCACGACAAATACAGAACACATTGTGTTTTAATGAACTTAATATGTTCAAAGAGAAATAGAAAAGTCTAAAAACTGTTTAGAAATTCAAGCTTAAAAGATTAAATGATTGTCGGATAAATCTCATTCCGAAGCCTCTGTGGGGTTTCCCGTCCGTATTCCAGTGCCTGAATTTGACAGAGGAAATTTGGAAATGCCAAATCTATTTCAGCTATCATCATCAAAATAACCGAAGAAGGATTTTTCCAATTGGGCACAAGATACGGCGCATAGAACAATTATATTCCCGTTCCTAGTTCAGTGTCTGCGAACAAAAATTAGTTGGAAGTACCGGATGTAGAAATATCGCTCCGGTCGGCTGCTACAGCTCAAATTTCAGGTACCGGTCAGGGATTCAAAAAAGGTTCGTGTAAAACCCAGTGTGTCAACAAAGAGTGTTTTTATCTTAGAAATATTGTTGTTTCTAATTCCAAGTGTAATTTTTGCAAACCTTGATTTGCAAATGATTTTATGGTACGTTTCCCTAAATACCATTTATACGATGCGTAAATTAGATAGATTGCTCCCCTTTCATTTTAATTCTGTATCATTCTTTTGATTTCATTTCAGAGAAATTGTTTATTTTACACTTCAACTGTCTCCCATTCGCTAATTTATAGAATACCTAGTTATTTCATAGAATAACTAGTTGAAGTGCCAAATTAATTACATATTAAACACTTTAACGGACACGATCAGTTATTTCATGGAATAACTAGGTATTCTATTAAATAAATGCATCATTTACCTCAACGGTAACATATATAATATAATATATATTTAAAACGAAAAAATAGCATTTCCGAGGAATGAAAATAAAATATTATGTATAAACGCAACATATAAAAGGCACTTGCCTTGCTTTTAATTGTTGCAAAAGTCTTGATAATTTGGTCTGTATTCAGCTGTTCATGCACAAACTATTAACTCTCCCCTGGTTAATCAATATTATCCTAAGTAATTTTCAATCAGTTTAACACGTAAAGTGCCATGGGGGATCAACGCTGTCCCCCAGATTGCTTTAGATTTTATGTCCCTTATGGCGCCATGGGGGGTCAATGTAATCCGTCAGACCACAAAAATTTTGTGGCCATGTCGCAGTACGTTGATGCGGCAAACTAATGCAAATTATATTGAGAAGTGTTAAACGGGTACTAAACAAAATAAAAATATAGGTACTTGGTTTTAGCATAAATAACATTTTTCTATTTTTTCAGGTCGTATGTAAACTAATACAGTTTTCTTCAAACATTTTTTTCATTTTAGATAAGATATATGTAAATTGGAGAAACATTCCAAACAAAAGTGTTTCTGACATATATTACATCGTAGTTTAGTTTTAGGGGTTTTATTTTTTCCAGTTGTACGACCAGATTCGGCAGAAATCCTAGCATAACATTGACTGCAGGCTCTTTTCTTCTCGCTGTCTTCTAGAACGTGTGTAGAATTTTCAGCATTTTCAGGAATGGCAATCTCATCACATTTTAGAAGCCCTTTTATAACTTCTTCGCGAAATTTAGTTATGGACATTTTATTATGGGTTACTTGTTGATGCAGTTTATAAGCGTTCACTATTGCTGAGCCAACTATTAGTTCTATCGCTAATTTCCTATACAATTTAACTCCACGGCGCAATGAGGAGTTGTAAGACTTCATTTGATCGGATAAATCGATATATGCTTTATGTTTGTTATACTCAATAATGCTTTTAGGTTTCATTACGTCTCCTGATTTTTTCTTTTGGGTAACCATTTCTGGAACATATTTGGTTGTCAACATCATAACATCCCTCTTATCTCGCCATTTTTCAATGAATATGCCAGTATTACTTTCTTCAGCGATGTGTTCACCTCGTTTAAGTTTTTTTTGAACAACCATTTTTGAATTATTTCTTTGATTGCTTCGTAACGTTCCTAGAATGTATGATTTTTTTTCAGTAGAGCAGTTGCTAGTTGGCAAACTTTTTATTACGGGAGACTGGTTAAGATTTCCCTATGATGAATGAGAAAATCTTATTTTCTTCTTTGGTGTTGGAGTGTCTTCTTCTGAACTCGAGAGTTCGGAATCAGAAGGCTCATATTCACTCACATCGGGCGAAAAATATCCTTCACTGGCAGAAAGCACTTCATCACACAATGTTTCAAGTATTTTTTGTTCTTTTTCGTAACTATCCATTGTAAATAAGCACAATACGATAAAAAACGGAACAACCAGCGCAACGAATAGTAGACAACTGAGCAACAAACAAATGAAGAAGACCGTACACAGACTTGTCTCGACATGAATAGGTGCCGGGCGCGTCGATCCTCCACGGCCACAAGAGCTGCCACATCTCTTGTGGCCGTGGGGGGTCAATGCGGGTCGACAGAAAAAAATTTATATAAAAACTGTTATATTGTGTTTTTTTCGAAAAACGCATCTAAAACCTTATTAAGTAACTAATAAAGGACCAAAATATGGAATAAAAGAAACTTGGCCAGATGGGACGGTTTTCTCAGCTTTACATGGTGGCACTTTAGGTGTTAAGCTTTGAAAATGATCTTTCCCCCCTTGTAACTAATATTGGAAGGGTTAATAAGATACTCAAAAGTAATCGAAATATTAGGGTAGGTGTCAAATAAGTCATTTTGAAAAAAACATAGCAAGACTTCTAATGGCCATTTTTTGCATTCTCTGAAAAAGGAAAAATTGTCAATGACTTATCACACAGTTTAAGAGCATCAATATCACTTCCACCTGTAGATTTATTCAGCACAATATTTTACAGGTTTTCCTTTATCAACACATTTTAATTTTGTGAAGTTACACAGAAATCCAAAGATTGCGGTATGTTCTTGTATTTGTAAATTTTTCCATGATTGATGCTATAGTAGTAACAAAAATGGTTTACTAAACTCACGTAAAAATTTAAACTGCTTTTTTTTGTTCTTCTCTTCTATTTTTAACAACTACCGGCTCCAAATCTAAATTTTCAACAATATTTGTAGCATTGCGTATATACATTTCAAATTCAGCATCAGATCTTTTTTGGACTTAGTGCCGACAATTGTTTTCTGACCTGATAACATCTAAAATACAAATTTATTAATTTTTTTTGGTGCAATAATTGTATTATCAAGGGGCAGCCG